>SKCR01051449.1:0-204741 GCA_019454045.1 Zanthoxylum bungeanum | reverse complement strand
AGTGGAGAAGCTTGAATGCCTTACACTCCGAATTCTGCTTCTATTTATAGTTGGAGAAATATGATTTCTTTGGTTTAGCATATGGGAACGGGGTCCTCATAACATGTTTAAAACATAAACATTCGGTGATCATGAATCTCTGCATGTGGAGGATACGTATCATGTTTGGGAAAATAGGGAAATAGTTGGTAATGATTTGTGGTATGTTTATATTCTGTTTCTTGGCTTGACTTTATGTGTTAATCTTTATCTGCAATTGGAATAAGTCTTCTTTGGGCTTTACACTAGGCTTTTTGGTATTCAGGCTCTCAACTGTACCTTTTTCTATGGGCCTTATTCGGTATTGGGTTCGAAGTGAAAATACAGTTTTACCCTCGGCCCAATTTTGGCTCGTACAATCACTAAACCAGATTTAGTTTCAATCTAATCAATCTAATCGAAATTAGATCGAATACATATATAAAAGACAAGAAATGCAACTATTTAAATTAGTAATATTATGGAAAAAGGTATTGCTCGTATTCATGAATCAGACATAAATACGATCCGGATTGGTGCTCAGAGCACCAATCTTAATAGGACAAACTTGTGTGACATGTTCATTTGAATTACAGATTTGGCACATGACTTCTTGAACTGACTTTACATGATCACTCTTCCTCATTTCTAATGCCTCAATTTTTTTAGCTAGAGATGTCATGGTCTTCCATAAAGTTAAACATACCTCTACCAGATGGATGTGGTTTTACAGACGACTCATAAGTGTCAACCGTGTCTCATTGTTGTGTATTCTTTTCTATGTGTTCTAGGTAATCTAGTGCATCTTAGAGATTTTTGTCCCTAAACTCACCATTACACATCATTTCTACTACTTATCTACCTTGGGATGTGAAACCCTCGTAGAATTAGGAAACCAGTCTCCATGTTTCAAACCCGTGATGTGGACAAACATTCAACATATCTTTAAATCTCTCCCAATATTGGTAAAGTGTTTCCCCTAACTATTGTGTGAAAGTTGTGATTCTCCTTTTAAAGGAGTTTGTCTTATGAGGGGGAAAGGATTTTTTCATAAAATGTTCTTGCAAATGATAAAAGAGCAATTTCCTTTGTCAAGATTTTTAGCATTATACTTTAAAGAAAATGGAAAAAAACTTTAATCGAATTATATTCATGCTGCAATTTTGGTCTCTGCAAATGTTCCATACATATTCAAATTCCCTTAAGTGCTAATAAGAATTTTCTGATTCTAGACCGTGGAATGTGGGTAAAAGTTGGATGATACATGACTTAAAATTGAAACGTGTTGCATCTGGGGAAAAATAATGCAAGATGGTGATCATGTCCTATCAGAATTCATGAATTATCTGAGTGTCCTAAGATGATTAAGATCGACATGCTGAGACTAGTTTTCTTCACGATCAACTGGGTTTTCAACTCGGGTTGTTAGATTTTTATTTTGGTTCTCAGTCATTTTGACTGACGATGAAGGTGATGAAGACTCTCTATTTAATCTACCGCTAGATGATTGAGACCAATGCCTCATATAACCTAAATGCATACTATATGCTAAAATAAAAAATATAATACTTACAAAAAGAAAAATAATAAACAAGTGAAAAAATTAAAATAAATGACAACAAAAATACAAAAACAAATGTAGTAAAAAAAATAAGATGCAGAAAATAAAAAAATAAATAAAAATAAAAGAAAAGAAAAAGTACAAGGATTAAATTATTATTATATCTACTAAATTATATTCACCGTCAACGGCGCTGAGAAAGATTCATACGCTTAAAAAGTGGTTCTTTACTCCAAAGTATAAAACTGTCGAAGTAATAAAATAACCCTGTAAGTCCGGGGTCGATCCACAGAGAATAGATTTAGTAAAATAAAATAACAATTTGAGTAAAAATAAAAAGGCTTGATTTGTTTGAAGTGATTGAAGAATTTTAAATTGGACTGCAATAATAAAATAGAATATTGAGGTTAGGGGATCCACTTTTAGTATTTCAAATTTAGAAATCTCACTTTTTGTAATATATAAATTTTCATTATTACCTAGTTAATTTATTTCAGGAATTAATTATGCCAAAACATATAAAACTAACCATAAAGATAATGATAATTTTTGTCTATAACAAGTCCAGTTAGGGACTCAATTATACCAAATAAATAAAACAAGCCATGTAGACGGTAACAAAGTTTGTTAATTATTATTCCAGATTTAAATTAAATATTAATCATTAGATTACAATTTATATATTATAATATAAGTGAGATTAATATATATTTTCATTTTAAAAACTTCACCCTTTACCCCAGTAGAAAGAAATTAGCTACTCATAATTTAAATAAGAACACACATAATTTTTATTACTGAAAGAAAAAGAAAATACAAGAAAGCTTTAAAAAAATAAAAGACACAAGAATTGAAATTCCACAAATTTTCAGAGAGAATTGTGGAAATCAGACTGAGGAAAATGAGGTGCATAACACGTCTATTTATAAAGGTGCTCGCACCTCCTGATGTAATTGTAAATTCGATTTGCAATTGCATCCATGTTTGGTGGGAGATGATGGTGAAAGATGAGGTGGATTTCCATCATATTATTATTTATTTTTATTTTTTGATTTGACTTAACTAATTATATAAAACATACTTTGGATCTTTCATCAATTTTGACCTTGAAAACTTCAGAATTAGAAAATGTTGTCAACAAAAAAGTTGTAAATATTTGAGTCTTCTTTCATCTGGAACATGAATTACTTTTATCCGATATCGGAGTAAAAAATTATGGTCAAAATATGGAAATTATACAAGATTGTTATTTTCGAATTTGTACACTGTTAGAACGCCCTATTAAGTTTTTGCCCTCCAAAATCCAAATGTCTTGTCCATTTTTTTAGTTATGCATCCAAAGTATTATCTCACCTATATAAAGATAAAAATCATAATAAACATAAATATAATTATTATTTAATAAATATGCTAAATTTAGGAGATTGATAAAACTATAAGTATAAAATAATTTAATTTTTCATGTGCACTTTTTATAGTTCATCAAAGACCACACAAACATCAAACCTATTAATATATAATTATATGTGTTGGAAATTCTTCTAAATGTTCATTAAGGGTAAATATGTCCTTTTGTTGCATTGAGTGTTTGTGAGGGGTACAACCCTTTGGAGGGTTACACCCCATCCCAAAGGGTGCTCTATTAGCACCCTTACATGCCTTATAAAAGAGACATTATATCCAATACAAAAGAAAAAGAAAAGATATCCGAAATTTGTGAGTCATTTGTTGTTTTTGGTTTTTGAGAGAGAGTTCAACCATTTCCTAGTTTGCATACTTGTCAATGAGTGCTCCTTGGACAAGAAGGAACCAAGTTATCCTGGGAGAACATTGGCCAATTGCGAATTCGTAAAGCACATGTGACGAGGCCAATAAGTTCTTAAGGACAGTGGATTATCTCGACTTGGATTCATAAGGTTTTTCTTAATTTTCAAGTTTTAAGGTTTTCTAGGGTTTATGCATATTAGATCCAATTTTCTGGTTTGAATTGTTTGTTTGCATGTTATTGGATGTTTAATGACACTAGACCAACAACAATCTTAAGAACTTAATCGGATTCTAGTGTTGTTAGACTATAATTCGCATGCTAGGGTAAAAATTTTCTAGAAAAAATACGAACTGTGCATGTAAACCCGTAGGGCGTTCGAAAGCCCGACGAACGCGAAGGCTTAAAATCTGAAATTTCGTAAGAACGTTCAAACGCGTCTTCAAACGCAACTCGAACGCAAGCCTTCTACCTAAGAACATTCGAACGCGTCATAAACGCAACTCGAACACAAAATCTCTGGAATCATTTCGTTCGAACGCGTTCTCGAACGCTATACGAACGCGAACTCTCTGGAATCATTTCGTTCGAACGCATTATCAAACGCTACTCGAACGTGAACTCTCTGGAAACACTTCGTTCGAACGTGTTGTCAAACGCAACACGAACGCACCCACACTGCTAGTCTCGTTCGAACGTATATACGAACGCGACACTAACGAAATAGTCCTGTAATTATTATAAACTGTAAACTTAAATTAATATTAACTTAGTAAATCATATACTGTAACACATTAATCTTGGTAGTATAGATTTAAGTTATTATTAGGTTGTTCAATTATCACAAGCATACACATAGTGATAAATTTGAAATTGATTGAGTGTTGCATACTTGGTTGAGAATTTAAAGTGTAATCATACACAAGAAATTCCATCTAATCTTGATTGACACTTACACATATCTACACATATTGTATTTTGAATAAAGTGTAGTTCTGGGTTTGAATTGCTAAAGAGTCTTTAGTTGAAATTTAAGGACTTGTGTTTATTGGAACCACTGTCCAATAGAACAACAAGTGGTTACCTAGTATATCACTTTGAACAAGATCATTCGTTGATCGTTGTGCAATTTGTCTTTTGTAGACCTATTGACCCCTGTTGATTTTTCCAAGTGGAAACATCATAGTACCGGTCTCTCATGGAGAAAATCCGGAGAAGTTTGGTGGGGAAAACTTCAAACAGTGGCAGAGAAAAATGCTATTCTACCTGTCAACTTTGCAGTTGGCTAAGTACCTCAAATATTCTCCGGGTCCTATGGAGGGTGAATCAGAGGTAGCCAAGGAACTGCGAGAAGAGACATGGTCGTCTGGCGACTTTCTATGCAAGAATTACCTTATGGGTGGTCTTGACAATACCCTGTACTTTGTGTACTAAGGCATGTCTTCTGCGAAGATTCTCTGGGAATCTCTCGAGAAGAAATACAAAACCGAGGATGTCGGACAAAAGAAATTTGTCGTGGGTAGAATGATGTCTCAGTTGGGTGAACTGCAGTTGATCATTCATGAAATACTGGATGAAGGAATGAAACTCTGTGAGACGTTTCAAGTTGCCACCATAATAGAAAAATTACCTCCATCATGGAAGGACTTCAGGAGCTATCTGAAACACAAAAAGAAGCAGATGAGCCTTGAAGACCTTGGAGTTCGATTGAGAATCGAACATGACAACAGGATGTCCGAGAAGGCCAGCTACAAGACTATGAAGTCTAAGGCCAACATCATTGAGGGTGTAAAGGGTAGCAATAATAGAAACAGTGGAGCTGATTCTTCCCAAGTGAACAAGAAGTTCAAGGGGAAGTGCTACAACTGTGAAAAGAGCGGTCATATGACAAAAGACTGCAGAAACAAGAAGTCTCAGGACAAGGGCAAGAAAAATGAGGCCTATGTCGCTGAAGATGAGCAGTTAACTGGTGAGATTTCAGAAATGAACCTCTCAGCAGTGGTAACTGAAGCCAACTTGGTTGGGTATCCGAGAGAATGGTGGGTAGACACTGGGGCTACTCGTCATATCTGTGCTGATAGCAAGATGTTTTCCTCGTATCAGAAAGGTCGATGGTGGCGATCATCTGACAATGGGAAACTCGTCTACCTCTAAAGTGGTTGGACAAAGCACAATAGTTATGAAAATGATATCCAGAACGGAGCTTACATATAAGAATGTTTGCATATTTCAGATATTCGGAAGAACTCGGTCTCGGGTTTGTATTTGTTTATGACAAGATTGTATTGACCAAAAATGATGTATATGTAGGAAAATGATACCTCGCTGAGGGCTTTTTCAATGACTGTCAATTGTGCTATTAATAAAGCTGAAGTTTCTGCTTATATCATTGAGTCACAAATTGTATGGCATGAGAGGTTAGGACATGTTAATTATGATACAATGCGTACATTAATTAACATGGACCTTATACCTAAATTTGCATTGATAGCCAACATAAGTGTGAGGCATGTGTTGAAGTAAAAATACATAGAACATCATAGAACGAAGTTCTGAACCCTTAGAACTTGTACACACTGACGTGTGTGAACATGAATATTGTGCAAACAAGAGGCGGTAAAAAGTATTTTGTCACTTTTATCGATGAAAGCACAAGATTCTGTTAGGTGTATTTGCTGAGGAGCAAAGCTGAAGCTATTGAGAGCTTTATACACTGAGAACGAAGTTGCAAATCAACTTGGCAAGGAAATCAAAAGAATCAGGAGTGATAGAGGTGGTGAATATGTTTCATCATTCGGTGAATATTGTTCTGTGCACGAAATTATTCACGAAACCACTGCTCATTATTCTCCTCAACAAAATGGGATTGCTGAGTGCAAAAACTGAACGTTGAAGGAAATGATGAATGTCATTTTAACTAGTTCTGGTTTACCTCAGAACTTGTGGGGGGAAAGCCTTGCTTTCTGCGAACTACGTTCTAAACAAGCTTCCTCACAAGAGATTGGACAAGACACCATATGAGTTGTGGAAAGGTTATGTACCTTCCTACAAATATTTGAAAATGTGGGGGTGTCTTGCCAATTGCTAAGGTGATGGTTCCTAAACCTAAGAAGGTGGAATATGACCCAAAACTGTTGACTGTATAGTCATTGGATATGCTTGCAACAGTAGTGCGTATCGATTCTTGGTACAAAAGTATGAGATTTCTGACATCAATCTAAATGTGATGATTGAGTCAAGGAATGTAATATTTTTTGAAGAGATATTCCTTGTAAGTAAAGACAAAGAAGAGAGTCTCTCAAAAGATCTGTTGATATTGTCAAGGACGGTGATCAGGTTGACCAAGAGTCAGATCCGATTTTCTGACATATGTGTTAGAAAATGAGCCTCAAAGCTATAAAGAAGCAATGTCTTCTCCGGAGGCACCTCTGTGGAAAGAGGCTATTAACAGTGAGATTGATTCAATCCTACAGAACCATACTTGGGAGTTGGTTGATCTTCCTCCAGGTTGTAAGCCACTGGGCTACAAATGGATATTCAAAAGAAAGATGAAAATGGATGGATCAATAGATAAGTACAAGGCAAGACTTGTCATAAAAGGTTATAGACAAAAAGAAGGCCTTGTTTACTTTGACACCTATTCACCAGTGATTCGTATCACATCGATAAGAATGCTCATAGCCATAACAGCTATATTTGGTCTTGAAATACATCAAAAGGATGTAAAGACGTCATTCTTGAGTGGTGAATTGGATGAAAAGATTTACATGGAACAACCAGAAAGGTTTAATGTTCCTGGATAAGAACAGAAGGTGTGCAAACTTGTAAAATCCTTGTACGGATTAAAGCAAACACCTAGACAATGACATGAGAAAATTGACAAAGAAATGTTGTCAAGTGGGTTTAAAACCGATGAGTGTGATAAGTGTATATACACCAAATCAACTCAAGAATGATATGTCATTGTATGTCTCTATGTAGACGATATGCTGATAATTGGTAATAATCATGAGCTGATTCAGTATACCAAGAAAATGTTATCCAGTAAATTTGATATGAAAGATTTGGGAGTAGCTAACCTAACTTTTCATCTATCAGAAGTCTGATGTATCTCACGAATTGCACACAAACTGATATCGCTCAAGCTGTAAATAGGCTTAACAGATATACTAGCAATCCAGGACATAACCACTGTAAAGACATAGTAAGTGTTTTGAGGAATAAGAAACTTCAAAACATGGGCTACATTACGAGAGATATCCTGCTGTTCTAGAGGGATACAGCGATGCTGACTGGATATCTGATACAGTGGATTCCAAATCTATGGTTGGATTTGTTTTCACACTTGGTAATGCAGCCGTGTCATGGAAATCCTCGAGGCAAACATGAGTTGCCCGGTCTACTATGGATTCAGAGTTCATAGCGTTAGACAAAATAACGGAAGAAGCGGAATGGCTTTGAAACTTCCTGGAGGATATTCCTAGTTGGGCCAAACCGGTGCCAGCAATTAGCATACATTGTGAAAGCCAATCGGCTATTGGGAGAGACCAAAATACAATGTATAATAGTAAGTCTCGACACATACGTCGGAGACATAATATCATAGGTCAACTACTCTCAAGTGGCATAATAACGATCGATTATGTTAAGTCGAAGGAAAACCTAGCGGATCCACTAACTAAAGGTTTACCTCGAGAGCAAATTGACAAGTCATCGAGGGGAATGGGCTTGAAGCCTATAAATTAAGAATTGTCACTGTGGAAACCCAACCTAGCTGACTGGAGATCCCAAGATCTAGGTTCAAAAGGGACAACTGAAACTTTGTGCAATTCAAAACAAGCACTGAAGAGTTTTGTACTCTTTCCCATTTCGATAATGACGCTGAGTGTTGTCTGTCATTGGTTATGATAAGCTAAGGCTTTTAATTATCACTATATGAGTCCTAATGGGGGTAAAGACAGATTACCTCTTCATAGTAGATCACCTATTTCAAGTAAGAAGTGAGACCGCTTCCATGAAAACTTTTAAAGGCGGGTTACCCTAAAGTGCTTGATGAATCCGGGACCGTTGTTCAGGGCCGAAATGAACACAACCGTAGAACGTGAAAATGATCGAAGTAAAGCTGTGTGTTGGCAGTTGTCTTGGTTTACACCAACGGCAGAACAATTCAAGACTATGGGTCACTGGTTTGCCAAGTAAATCCGATTGTCACTCACTAGGAAAGGTTCAAGGCGAAAGCTACCTATTTCGATGCAGCTTTAGTTCATGGTAACTCTCTCAAGTGTCTCCATGAATATTTGAAGAATTGTGGAGGATTGTTGGAAATTCTTCTAAATGTTCATTAGGGTAAATCTGTCATTTTGTTGCATTGGGTGCTTGTGAGGGGTACAACCCTTTGGAGGGTTGCACCCCACCCCAAAGGGTGCCCTATTGGCACCCTTACATGCCTTATAAAAGAGGCATTATATCCAATACAAAAGAAAAGAAAAGATATCTGAAATTTGTGAGTCATTTGTTGTTTTTGGTTTTTGAGAGAGAGTTCAACCATTTCCTAGTTTGTATACTTGTCAAGGAGTGCTCATTAGACAAGAAGGAACCAAGTTATCCTGGGAGAACATTGGCCAATTGCGAATTCGTAAAGCACCTGTGACAGGGCCAATAAGTTCTTAAGTACAGAGGATTATCTCGACTTGGATTCATAAGGTTTTTCTTAATTTTCAAGTTTTAAGGTTTTTTAGGGTTTATACATATTAGATCCAATTTTCTGGTTTGAATTGTTTGTTTGCATGTTATTGGACGTTTAATGACTAGACCAACAACAATATGCATAATAACAATTCGTGTATGAAAAGAGAGGTGTTACAAATTAGTTTGCTTTCTACAACACTATACAATTTTGTCTAGTTTCTTTTTTGTTTTTTTGAAGAAAAAATTCCGTATCTATAACCATTAGCTTGGTTACCCGACCCGACCTCACCCCGCCCAGCGAGGGTCTAAGAAAAACCTAAGGCGGCAAAACAACGAGGGTATATATAGACACGTTCTCGTCTAAGTATCATAACAAGAGGAAGCAGCGGCGCAAGATGACTTTCAAACGAAGGAACGGGGGAAGGAACAAGCACGGCCGTGGCCACGTTAAGTTCATCCGCTGCTCTAACTGCGGCAAATGCTGCCCTAAGGTATATAATTTACATAATATTCTCTCTCTATTTTCTGGTTGTTTCCTGAGAAAATTTCTTTAATTTATAATCAATTGTTAAATTGACTTTGATAAAAAAAAAAAGGACAAAGCGATTAAGAGGTTTTTGGTGAGGAACATTGTCGAGCAAGCCGCTGTTAGAGATGTTCAAGAGGCCTGTGTTTATGATGGTATCAATCAACTATGCCTATCCATTCCATTTCCATTTATTTAGTTTGGTTTGTTTCTGTTGTGATTTCGATTTGGTTTGATTTGATTTGATTTGTGTGTTCTTGTTGAAGGCTACACTCTTCCGAAGCTGTATGCAAAGATGCTGTACTGCGTCTCGTGTGCCATCCACTCTCATGTCGTGAGGGTTCGTTCCCGTACCAACAGGAGGATCCGTGAGCCCCCACAGCGCTTTAGGCGCAGGGTATGTTTTCTAAATTCACCATATATCATCACATCATCATTTTGTTTATTTGCTTCTTTGCGGTAATTTTGATACTATGAAACTAATTTACAAAAATTAGTTTTGAATAGATGAATGTTTTGCAACAGATGACCTTTGAATGCAAGTATAAGATTCAATGCAATTACAATGACATCACCTTTTTTGTGATTGTTTGTGAAAGTGATATCTGATAATATCTGAAAGAATGCCTTAACAATTTGGATCTTACCGTGCTAGACTACTGTTATGATGTTGAAGTGCTCAGAATGTAAATAATTTATTATTTTTAAGTTAGCCATCTAGTCCCGGTGATTACAGTGTAGATTATTTTGAGCACAATCATGTTGTCCTATCCAACTACATGCTCATGGGACCACAACCCCTTCTCCCGTTTTTGTGTTCTGTCAATGAGATGCATTCCATGCTAAGTTACTACTTTCAAAGGATGTGATCAGAAAAAGATACTAATGTTTTGTGGAAATACAGCTCCCGAATTTGATATCTGTGTTCAGTTAAGTGGTATTGGTTTCATGTTTAGCATTTCTGATATTGAGTTATTTCTTAGAATATCATTTTTATTTTGAATTGTTGGAGTCATATTTGCGCTGTTAGATGAATGAATTTTGGTGGTCTCATGTTTGGTCATGGTGTAATTGTAGTACTAGTTTAATTGTTTTCTTTCCTATATTGCTCATCTGCCTTATTTATTCACTTACACTACCATGTTGTCAATAGGAGGATATGCCAAAGGCTGGTGGTGCTCCTGGTCAAGCCCCACGCGCTGGTGGTCCAGCTGGAGCACCAGCTGCTGCTCGTGCTTGAAAACTTTCTGCTGTCTCTGCTCCTGGTCGTTTGAGGCTTTGAGCTTAGTCTGTTGGCCTCTCACCTTTATCAGATATCCATTTACTTAGTAGAACTATGAACTTCATCTTAGTGTTATGTTCCGACATGTGTTGGAGACCTGTTTCTGCCCAAAGTTGAATGAAAACCTTATGATTGAAGTAAATCGAACTGTTCCAAGTTTTTCCCGTTATGTGATTTAGTATCTGTTTTTGCTTGTACAGCTAAGCTGGTAGTTAACTTTTGATATTTGGCTGAGCTGGCTGGTGTAGTTGGTTTCTTCCAAAATTTACTTGTTTGATTACTTTATTCTTAATATGGTTTGTGATTCTTCTTGTTCATCTCAATCTCAATGAGCCCCATCTTGGAATGAGATATCTTTAGAACTGTTTACTGGGTATGTTCACAGAGTTGTACCAAACAACAATTTTTAGAATAATTGATGCGGAACAAAAAGAAGAAATAGGAACAAGAGTAGAACAGAGTGGAGAAAAAAGCCAAGAGAGGGGAAAGATAAATAGCTCTCAAGGAAATTTTGTATCATTCAAATTATACTCTATTAAAATAAAAAAACGTTAGGAATCTCACCGTTAAATTATCCAATCCGGATTTAAGTGGAGTAGATAAAATTCATGGGGCTATCCTCAAGTTCTTATAAGAAATGAAAATATACTTTCAAAATTCGAAATCATGACCTATCAATCAAATTTTAAGTCTTTTGTCATAAAAAAATCACACCCCTTGGAACACAATATCACCACTACTTATGGTAGCTAAATCTTCCGATTAAAACAATTCCAAACATAAAAATAAATTTCCTAAATTAATTCTAATAATAAAACATCGTAATTAAATATCCCCATTAACTCTCGGGATTAAACGAAAATCGCCATTCGCCGGTTGTGTTAGCGAACTGAACTCTGACAAGGGGAGATCCGAGATCCCATTGACTCTGAAAAAACTCCCTCCATCATTAGTAAACACAACCTGCTCATCTAAAATAGTATCAATTTTTTCTGTGTGCTGGTAGAAATGGTGCAAGGGTGCAGAGGTAAATAAAGGTTCAATGTCTAAGTGAGAATGAGAGACAGCAAAAAGACCATCTGGTGGTTTGACTGGCATTTGTCAGCAACCAAGTCCTCAAAACATTGAGCATGAGCATTTGGTCCAAACTGTTTTAAGATTTTAAAAGGAACAGCACTATAATTTAGAAGCGATCTAGATAGACGTCGTTCTGGTCTATTTCGAATCATTAACATAATCCCCAACATTAAGTTTAACATGTTGATGGTGTTTCACCTCGATATAGTTCAAATATCGAGAGAGGTAGAATGAGGTTTGCACTTAGCTAAGAGATGATGATAAATGTCTAAGGAATCAAAGAGGTTGAAGTCAGACAGAAGTACCCGACCCTATTATGCAGAGGAGTCCTCCCAATGGCAAACCTGCCGGTGACAGAGCAAGTTGGGATACGACCCGACCTAAAGAAGAAGTGTTGGATTTGACAGCATTGGAGTATTTGTAGAAGCCGACCCGAGGGGTCCATGCTTACCAACCCGACCTAGTTAAAGAAGTCAAGAAGTTTGATCAAATATCATTCACCTCGGTATGCCGAACCGAGGAACAAAGATGGGATCACAGGTCGACTAGTTTTGAAGTCGTGTGACATGTGCCCTACTTGGAAGTTTGGGCCTCCAAAAGGCTGATGTGACGGAAGTTGGTCAACGAATCTCCTTAGGAATAGACCCTGATAGGCGAAGCAGTACCAGAGCAGTTGAGCTACAAACTGTCACACCAACAAAGCGTGTAGCGATAGCCAAAAGGTTGAAGTGATAAGTTTCTACTGACAATGGATGGTTGAGTTAGGTGTCAATACGACTGTTTGATGAGTGATTGGAGAAAAGAAGCATGGTTCAATGATGACATGGTGACATGAGCTGACATCATGGGCATTGGAATAGTTGATTTGGAAGCATATATAAATAAATTGAAGTCTCAGATTCAAGAGTTGGTTGGTTGGTTGGGTTTTGTTAGCAAATCTCTCATCCCACAACTTAAAAAGAGCTAAGAGCTAAAAGGCTAGTGATAGAGAGAGAAAACATGTCAGCACCAGACCATTTGAGAGAATGGTAACATCCATGTTGTAAGACCCGATGTGCTTATTTATTCTTTGTAAGCTCTAAATTCCACTTGTAGCTCGGTTCCGTCTTAATCCCGAGCAGATAATAAAATCCTCACATTTTTCTCCCATGGACGTAGGTTGGAGCCATTGTCTATCGAACCACGTAAATTCTATGCATTTCTTGTCTACCTGCTAAATTTGCATTTGGTTACCTACTAACCTAACAAATTCACTACTGAGTGAGTGACACGCCCACAAAGTGGTTCTTTACTCCCAAGTATAAGAGTATCGAAGTAATAAAATAACCCGGTAAGTCTGAGGTCAATCCACATGGAATAAATTAGTAAAACAAAATAACAATTCGAGTGAAATAAAAATATTGAATTTGTTCGAAGTTATGAAAAATTTTAAATTGAACTACAACAATAAATTAAAATGCTAGGTTAAGAGATCCACTCTTAATATTTCAAATATAGAGAAATCTTACTTTTTATAACATACAAATTGATATTATTACCCAGTTAATTTACTTCAGGAATTAATTATGGCAAAACATATAAAACCAGCCATAAAGGCGGTGATAACATTTGTCTTTAACAAGTCTAGTTAGGTACTCAGTTATGCCAAATATATAAAATCAGCCATAAAGACGGTAACAAAGTTTGTCAATAATTAATACAGATTAAACTATATTATTCGTATTACAATTTATATATTATAATATAGCCCTGGGCATTATCGGATTCGGATCGAACCGAATCCGAATCCGATCCGATCCGAAATGCTCTGAAATGTTTGATTCATTCGGACCGGATCATGTTATCGAACTCGATCCGATCCGATCCAATAATTATCGGATCGGATCGGATCGGATCGGTTCGGTTCGGTTCGATCCGATTCGAATTCGGATCGGATCGGACCAATCCGATCCGAAATCATCCTATTTCGGATCGGATTGGTCCGATCCGATCCGAATTCGGTACACATAATCTGGTTTTGAGTCAAAAAAATTGAGCGGATCGGATAAAATCCGATCCGAAATAATTCGAATTTTTTTATTTAATATGTAACGACGTTGTTCGCATATTAAATAAAAAAAAAAATTTGAGCGGATCGGATCGGATAAAATCCGATCCGATCCGAAATCCGTCGAACTGGACCAACTCAATTCGATCGGATTCGATTAGATCCGATGCCCACCTCTATTATAATATAAATAATATTAATCTATATTCTCATATTAAGAGCTTCACTCTTTACCCTAGCATGATGAAATTAGCTACTCATGATTTGAATAAAAACATGCATAATTTTATTACCGAAAGAAAAAAATTACAAGAAAACTTAAAAAAATAAAACATACAATATAATCTCTCCCAAATTCTACAATAGAACTTTAAAAGAAAGCATGAAGAAAAATGAGAGGTGAGCACCTCTATTTATAGTAGAAGTGCTCATCTTGCAATTATTAATTACAACTTTCCAAATTAAATATAAATAACAAATTTTTATGAATTTATTTTTTTATTTTTCATTTTTTGACCTTTTGTTTGTTTTGTTGTTGAGAATTTTGCAAACATGATCAATTTTTATTTTTGTATTTTTTTACTTTATTTTCTAATAATTAAAATTATATGCAACACACAATGTCGTCTTTATCAATTTCGACCTTGAAAATCTCAGAACTAGAAATTCTTGTAAACAGTAAAATTCTAGATATTTGAGTCTTCTTTCATATGGAACTGGAATCGGCTCAATCCGATATCAGAGTACAAATATATGGCCAAATTACGAAAATTGCGCAAAGTTAGAATTTCCGAAATTTTTTACACTATTAGAACGTCCTTTCAAGTTTCCGACCTCCAAAATCCAAATATCACGTCCATTTTTCTAGTTATGCATCCAAGGTATTATTTCAACTACATAAAAAAATATATATATATAAAATATAAATTTAATTATTATTTTACAAATGTGATAAATTAATTAATGAAACTATAAGTGTAAAATGATTAATTTTCCTTTAATAATTGTACACTTTTTAGTGTTCATCACACCCCCAACCAGCTTATTACTAGTCCCTAGTAATTTAAGCAAAAAGTAAAAAAATAAATTCTTATCCAAGTTAGAAATTGTTTTATTTTTTTCTAAATGATCAAATAACAAATTCTCATGTATTTTTTTTTACCATTTTTCCATACACACATAAAATAAGGTATCAATCAATTCATTGAGCCCACAATATTCACAGGTCTTGTTGAAAAGAGAGTAATATTTTTATCCTAAAGTTATATCAGAATTCACACATTTTGGCAATAGTAGTTTATTTATAAATACAAAAATAGTTATTTTTTTAAATAATAATATATCTTCAATCCTTATAGCGAGCTTTAGGCTAGTTGGCTTTAGGGCACTAGGTGTTAAGACACCCCTACAGAATTAATTACTCGGATCTCAGATGTTAAAAACAAGAAGCGTTCGATTTCCTTAAGCTTTCTCTTTAACCCATGTAACGAGATTTGAGCCAGTGACTCATATACCAGTTGGCCTTAGGGCATGTAACACCCCGCCAGAGGCAGGATCCTACCGGCAGGAGACAGGATTAACCCATCTCCATAAGCCTCTGATACAAACCACGTGCTCAGCACGATAAATAAAATAATAAATCAGATATCCTAATCTTCTAAAAAATTCCCAAAACACCTGCGATGGTGACTGCCGCTTGGGTGATCCAAGTCTCGAACATGACTTTAAAGTTGGAGTGGTTGACACATCTGGTAGCCAACCTGCAAACTAGCAACTGGTTTGGTATGAGTTATTAAAACTCAAGAAAGTAACCATGCTAGTATTACAAACAAACAAATCAAATATATCGACAATTTATCAAATTTACTAAATTATTACAAGTTCGATTTATTAGCTTATTATTATCCTTTATGCTTAACCCATGTCAAATTCTCATGTCTACATATTCACATATACATCAATCTATTAACCAAACATCCAAATCATACAGTATGTCATTTTACATAGAAACCATTCCAATCACAAAAAAAACTTGAAGTCACATTCTTAAACTTTATTACTAATGCACATCTAAGAAATACCATCAATTTAGTAAACCAAATAAACTTTCTTTTATACCAAAACAAACCACTTTTATCTTTCTTCAAATACGGTAACCTTACAATGGCTTAACATTTGAGATTCATATGCACTCGTACATACTGTAGCACACTTTTCTTATATACATGCAATTACAATTTTAGAGTTCTTAAACATATACATACGTTCCAATACAACTTAACAAACACGCATTATAACATCTAATTGTGGGACACAGAAACTGGACGACGCATGCTGTCCCGGGCTCGCGGCCTGGTTGGGAGTACGGAGTAGCCACGGGGGACTAAACCGGAGAGTAATGGAGTCGCCACCCGGTGCAAACCGGGAAAATGAGATTTAAGGCCGCACTCACCCCTCGCAAGGGAAGACCTCAAACCGTTGGGTTCGGAATGGTCCCTTACTTATGTCACTTGTAATGAAAGGATTTGTGTAATAATTTAATCAAGCTTAAGTAACACTTATTTCCAAGAGTATCATGCTTCTAAGTTCACATGCACAAAAATAAAACTTACACCTAAATTTGCATATATTTCGCATCTAAGATTGCATGCTTGAAAGTACATCAAAGTAGCAACGAACATACAACTTCATTGGCATATTGTATTCATGTAAACACAAGCACACACGAACCACACAAGCACACATAAAGGCGAATCAAATGATGGCGAACATGTGATTTCATAGACATATCATAAACAAATAGCCATTACATGTTCATGCACAAATAAAAGAGTCAACTAAGTATATAATGCAAAAAGACACTTAAGGATGCAATTAGGCGATAAAGTGAGCATGCTATGACGTGGTGCAAAAGAAGATAACTAATATAGACATAAACACACATGTGAGCACTTTTCCAAGTGGTACGTGGAATTGTATCCCAAGTACAGACCGCACTACCGTCCATTCGGAATCGGCTACGGAATTTATGTATGGGTTTCCATCCGATATACCACAAGAAATAATACTCAAATGTTATCACGACATGGATATATGAATTGTAATACGTTAAACATATTGTACTCATACATGTGGGGAATACAGATGAATGATACCTACACAATCTTGAGTAATACAGAGAAGCAATCAGATTCATCATACGAAGGGATAGCTATTAGGAACAATTATGTATGAAATCTGATGAAAAGGACTCAGTTCAGTGGGTGCGCGTTCGCGTAGCGTTTGAGAACGCGTTCGAACGGTAAACAGAAGGTTCACGTTCGTGTGGCGTTCGAGAACGCGTTCGAACGGAACCAGACCTGATGCATGCAACACTAAAAAAAAATGCGTGCGTGTTCACGTAACGTTTGAGAACGCGTTCGAACGGTAAACAGAAGGTTCACGTTCGTGTGGCGTTCGAGAACGCGTTCGAACGGAACCAGACCTGATACATGCAACACATTCATAGACAAACAAATCCACAATGTGGGACCTCACGTATCCGATTGAACTCATCTCGCATCCAATCGAGTATACACCAATCAGCGCGGCAAAGCATCGTGGTAAAGGGTTTTAACCCCTCTAAAATAGGGGACCTTTCATCGCACTTACTAAGCCCATGCGTTCAATTGAATCATGCATACAAAGAATTAAAAAACAATAATATCAAACTTAGTATGTCCGATTGAACGTATCTTGCATCCAACCGAACACACATCAACCGGCGCGACAAAGCATCGTAGTAAAGGATTTTAACCCCTCCAAATATTGGACCTTTAATCCGACTTACTAAGCCCATGCGCTCGATCGCATCATGCATACAAAAATAAAGACAATCATATCAAACTTACTATGCCCGATTGAACATATCTTACATCCAACCGAACACACATCAACCGGCGCGGCAAAGCATCGTGGTAAAGGGTTTTAACCCCTCCAAATAGGGGTCATTTAATCCGACTTACTAAGCCCATGCGCTCGATTGCATCATGCATACAAATAACATGCGGAATTCAAATGACGAAAAATAAATAAATCAAAGCAATATAAAACAAAAGAAAGTGTCGTTTACTCAAGCGGTACGTGGAGTTGTATCCCGAGTACAGATCATACTACCGTCCATTCGGAATCGGCTATGAAATTTATGTCCGGGTTTCCATCCGATATACCGCGAGAGTTGACACATCTTTCATTTTATTCCAAAGCCATAACATACAATATCTCATAATCCATACATATTTATCTACTCAAGGGCCACAACATGCATTTCAACATAACAACCATGCGAACAATACTCAATAAATAATACGAATAAAACAGAAAACGAATATGGAAAATACCCTCAGGTCTAACCTTTTATGTCGATTTTCGGACTCGCGTTTCACGGCCGTCGGAAGGGCTATCACACCGCAACTTTTCTGGTTCACTGGTTTGCGTTTTACCTCGCTGTTCCGCTGCTCAAGCTATTGTTTTGACCTCCATTTTTGCTGCTGTTTCCTCGCGGTTTCGCTGCCATTTGCTGTATTTTCTGGTCACTACTTTTGGTGTATTAATGGACTATTTTTTCACAATTTTGGGGCTGTATGGGAGGCTATTTGCGGTAGTGGACTGGGCTAGGTGCGTGCAGTTTTGCTGATCGTTTGTGGCTTACGTTTTTTGAGGGCTGTTCGGTTGAGGGAGATAGAGTGCTTAGGGACGTGAATGCTTGGTGATTAAAGGGCGTGTGGAGTGTGGCAGGCTGTTGTGTAATGTGTCTTTTAGTGGGTGCAGTATGTGAGTTATATGAAGGGTGTTGATGGCTGCAGTGTGAAAGGGTTCGTGAGTTGGCTGGTCAGGTGCGTGTGTTTGGCGTGGAGTGAAGTGAAGCAAAGGGGCAGTGGACTGTTTCGGTTCTTATGATAAGAGGGGCTTGAAGTAGTGGTTGTGACGTGAGGGTTTATTTGCATGAGTGCTGTGTTTTTTGTTTGATTAAGGATGAACTGTGATCACGTATTGCATGGCTATGTGTGATGCATGGAGAGGGGCTGTTTGCTAGTGGCGTGATTAGGGTTGCTTTATGCTTGATTTTGCCGAGAGGAGAGGGCAGCTAGAAGGCAGGGGGCTTTAGGGGTTTATTTCTTGTGTATGGTTTTTGTGAATGAGCTAGGGCAAAATTCTTTGTGATTGGCGTGAATGAGAGAGAGGATTAGGTTTCTTTGTTTTAGTTTGTGCCGTGAATGTGAAGTAGTTAGGAGAGAAATAGGGTTGCAATAGTGTTGTTTATATAGAGAATTGCTAGGGCTACTCCTTGTCTCACAAGGAAGGGATTTGATTTGGTGTCTAAGAAGGAAAACAATGGATTGAGGGGGGACAAATCTTGGCTAGATTAGGAATACAAAATATTTAATTTGTTATGATTGATTTAATTAGGCATGATATTTGTTAAGTTTGGTATATAATATATTTGATTTATATTTATTAGGCATGCAATTTCTTTAATTTGTGTAAGTATTTTTATTATTTTGGTAGGTGATTATTTAGATTTTATTTGTTTTATTTAATTTGGTATATGACTTAATTAATTATTTTATTTAATTACATTATCTAATTAATATTTAATTTAATTTGGGTGTGTTTTAAGTGGGCTTGGGCTAGGCTAGGGTGCATGTGGGCTAAATGGGCTCGGGTCATGAGGCTAACAGCAAAACCAGAAATACCGATACCGTTCGAACGCCAATTCAAATGCGACACGAACGCCCGCAATCTGTCTGACGTTCGAACGCGTTTAAGAATGCAGCACGAATGGAAACAGTGAACACGTGACGACTTTGATAGCATACTCATCCTGAATTTCCCCTTCCGACGTCCGTTTCCCGCGGCTTCCGTGACTTAAAAGGTAGTGCCTCCAACTGAGACTCATCATCGGGTTTCACATGCAAAAATGCAATGCCTACACTAATGCTCACATTAGTTTTCAAATTCATTCATTCATTTCACATAAGCATACAATATTCATATATTTTACGAGTTCTATCATACACACTGACATACATGCAATCATCGTGTAGCCAACCACGGAGCACACATAACAATCAATACACCAGAGAACACATTGTCAAACAATACAAACATATGGCTGGCTTACGCACACAATGATCGTACGAGACTCATTACCTATTTTAGAATAGGTATGACATGAATTCCGTTCGAACAGATTCCTAACCAGCTCGACTACTACACCATGAGACTGTCAACCAATCAACATACACACATCACACATAACACGTGACAAAATTTTATCACACGATCTCACACACACAAGCACATACATGTCAATTATTTCTTATCATCTGGTATACATACGTGTTTACATCAAACATATATTCACATGTATTACTTCGAATTCTCATACCATATCGTTTAACAATCTTCATGTCTTTTACTTATCAATCAAATACACAATGTTTCCAGAATTCTTATCAGAAGTATTAATTCATAAACACATCCATTTGTACACGTACTTTACTTATTCAAAGAGCTTAACTTATATCAATTTAGAAAATCATGGTTTGCCTCCATTCACCGATTCTGTAAACACCATATACATATACAATATATATTCATATATTCATACATTTTCATATTCATTCACATACACATTTTCATATCGTTACAGGCTCATAGCCTTACGTACATTCATGCATACACATAGATATTAAGCTCATCAAACAATTCACTTCAAATTAAAGCATTAACAAAAATCCATACATGTGGCGATCGATAAACTTAACTATTAATAGTCACGAACTTCTTTCTCGATACTACCTCTTATCTATTCTCGTCTTAACCTAAACATTTCCATCATCTCTATATGTATGTATTTAATCATAAATCAACATTCAGCACTCATCGCATGGGTTACTTACCTGGCTTCGTGAGTACTCCAAGTCCTAGTCACATCTGTCAAAATAAATGGCGAAACGCCGTCGGAATCGCAACTTTATAAGATTCTTAACTTAACTGCGATAAAATTCCGGATCTTTCCGGGACAACCAAATAAAGTCCGATTTCAATGATTTCAAGTCTATTACTTTAAAAATACAATTACAAACTAATTCATGCCACTAGTTAACTTGAATCCTCGGTTTGCGTGTTTTTTTGGAAAAATTTTCCCAAAAAAAAAAGTTTCCGCAAATCCTACGGAAGGGTCCAGAACCCTCCGAACCTACCCGGATTTATCTAAACGCTATCTTATCATCACATACGACTCATGTCCATCATTACGATCAAAAAAAATATTAATAGATGGAAAATCCACTTTTACCAAAAACTGGCATAATCTATCGGATCGATCTAATTTGTTCTGTTTTCACTCGGATTCTATCAAATGCTAATATTCAATATACTAATACACAAACAATTCATTTTATAACATTCCGCTACTCTACGAAACTATTGGATGCATCTGAACATTTATTGGAAAACTTGAAATTTACGGATTTTTACCGGGAGGTCTTACTGAGATTTCGAGGCCATATACGGACTCCAAACGATCCCACAAACGCGCTGGAATCAACGAAATTCCGATCGGAGTTACTGTTCACTATGGGTCACTATTTATCCGAATCTTCCTCTCTCATTTTCCGTCCAACCGAGCACGGATCGGAAAAATCATCATTGCCATCTTGTAGTACAATCTGAGGGCTTCGATTTGGCGGGTGTCTCGGGCCATGAAATGGAGCGACGAGCCGGGATTGAGAGACCCATGGCTACGCATCTTCACCTTCATTTCTCGCTGTTTCCGGCGTTCTATGCGTTGCCGCCGGCCACCGTTGGACGCAGGGTGGCCAGACGCCTCTCTCGGTACCGTCACGACGGACGGTCGTGGCCGACTGGCCGCCGGTGCGACTTGGCAGCCGCTGAACCAAAAATCGAGATGGGGGGGTCATTTAGAAGAACTAAAGGATTTGTGAGCTTTTTGTAATTTCTGAAAACTATAGGGCATTTATAGGAAAGTTTCTAAAAATTACAATCTGACCCCCGAAAATTGTAGTTAGGTCCCTATCATGGGCCTTTCTAAAAAAATTACATTTTGAAGCCCTTTTGATACAAATTTCGAAAAAAGTTCAACATGAAAGTTATTCGTCTCGGACAAACGAGTCTGATGGTTCAAGAATTAGCTCAATCAGAATTCGTTGGAAGTTTTATAACCGAAATAAGAATCTTTTAATCAGAAATCGCGTAACCGGTTCTCAGAACCACGCATTTTCCAAAGCGATGAAACTTCACTTAAAAATATTCCTACCTATTTTCCAACACATAAAGTCTAATTTTCGAATACGATCCCTTTCCAAATCTTTCACTTTAATTCGAAAACTTTCCAATACTGTTCCGAAAAACCCGGGATATTACAGGGCACTAGATGTTAAAACACTCCTACGAACTTAATTGCCCAAGTTAGAGAGGCTACGAAATCAAAGTTATTCACACATATTTGTTTACACACACTAGCTCTACCATTTTACGCGAACAATCACTGCTTGTTGAGGCAAGATGTCCGGTTACTAAGTAAAAACTTGATTATCATTAATATCATTTTTTAAAAACTAACTCAAACTCTACCATTTTACGAGAATAATCACTGCTTGTTGAGGTAAGATGTCTGGTTACTAAGTAAAAGCATGGTTAGTTTCTTTTTTCTTTTTTCTTTTTAAAAAAACACAAATTCCATTACCTTTTGGTGCTACCTCTAACAAAATAGAAAACTAAATATTACAAAATTTTCACTTATAATCCATGTTCATATGTTACCGTGTATGTTGATAATACATGTCAAATGAGCATACGTAGATCAAATTTAATCAATATTATGGAGAATTCACAAATTTAAATGATTCAAAAGGAAAAAAAATAAAAATAACTTGTTACGAATTAAATTGAGATACGTCTCAGGAGCGAAAACTCCTTACACTACCATCTCCGAACAACAATTCCACTTGGTTAGTCAAAAATTTATTGTTAATTTGTGTGTATTTTTTTAAAACACAAAATAAAATCAAAATAAAATATTTTTTTCACACACACAAAATAATAATAAAGCAAAAACAACATAATAATTTTTTTTTTTTTTACATAAAACAACAACACAAAAACGAAAATATTTTTTTTGAAAGAAAAACACAACAATGAAACATAAAACAAAAACTATCTAGTCAACTATCATCTCCCCCAAACCAAATTGAGACATTGTCCCCAATGTCTGAATAAGAAGAAACAAAGTTTAGAAGACATCATCTGGTTAGTGTGGAATTGAAAATTAAATATACAACACTGCTACTAAAAAGAAAGGTTACATATTAAAATAATAAAATGGCTCACATCTTCCTCTACTTTTACGTCCAATAACGGCTTGAACGCTGTCAATGGGTCGGGGATATGCTTCCCATCCAATTTTCTTATAAATTGGCAAACATGGTCTTTTAAAGTCAGATTCCCAAGATTGTATTATTATCTTTCTTTTTGAAATTATGTATGTAAGTTGCGAATCAATCTATCAAATACACTAGGATGCGTCTCAATAGTCAGTGATATATTATCTAATGACTCATTACTCAAGCCATCTCTAATGGGTTGATTTTTTTCTTTGTGATTATTAGACATCAATCCTAAAGAACGACAACGAGTGTTGCACGTCCAACATACGTATTTATAACAAACACCTAATTGTTTAGCTTTCTGTTTCTTAGTATAGGTGTTTTCCCCAAACTAGGTATGCAAGAGATGAATGAATTAAGAAATTTAAGTACTCATATTTTAACCATATTTTTCATGTAAGAGTTTAACCTTTTTTTGGGTGGTCGATGTGTCATGACATTATCTTTTAAATTCAATATGCGTGTGCATTTTATAAGATTAATGCCTTTTAAAGGATTAATGTCTTTTATATCTTTTAAAGTCCATCAAATTTCTTGTTTATGCTCTTTCAAAACAAATAACTTATCTTCTTGATCGTTTGTAAGAGAAGAAGAAATTACCGCAGGGTAAGTTTGTTTATCTCCAAGAAATATACATTTCAATCATTCAGGCAAAGTCTTTAATTCCAATTTAGATTATTCTTCATGTTTCTTTTCTTCAAGTGTTCATAGTTCCTCAAAATTTTATTTCTCTCCATCGTTTCCAGTACCTGTGTAGAATCAAGTAAAAAATCATGAGAAATATCCGAATCTAATTGCGTACTTGATTCAAGAAAATTAGCTGTAAAATTTTTTATAGGATCAGATAAAATCCCCTGAATATATTCCTCCACAATTTATTCAGTTAGTTCTGTGCTCTCGTATTCACTGTCCTCATCGTATGGTTGTTTGCACATGTTAAAAACATTAAGCTTCAACGTCATATTGCTAAAGGACAAATTCATGATTTCATTCCTGTAATTTATTAAGGCATTAGCTGTTGCTAAAAATGGAAGACCAAGTATTACAAGAAATGGCTTATAACTGTCTGCTATAGGTTGTGTTTCCAAGACAATAAAATCCACATAATATATGAATTTATCGACTTGTAATAATACATCTTCCACAATTCCTTTCAGTACCTTGACTGATCTATGAGCAAGTAAAAGAGTAGTTGAAGTTGGTTTTAACTCGTCAATATTAAGTTGTTGGTAAATCGAAAAATGGGAGTAAATTTACATTGGCTCTAAGATCAGGCAATGCATATTCAATTTTTTTATTTCCAATAATATATGAAATAGTTGGACAACCAGGGTCCTTATATTTTAATGCATTATTGGTTGAAAGAATGGAACTTACCTGTTCAGCTAGAAAAACTTTCTTTCTTACCTGATGTTTTCTTTTAACGGTGCACAAGTCTTTCAGAAATTTGGCATAAAATGGTCTTTGTTGGATGATATCTAACAAGGGAATATTGACCTTTACCTGTTTGAATATTTCATATATCTCTTGGGAATGGTTTAATTTCTTTATTTTTAATGCCTGGGGAAATGGAGATGCATGAGAGAAATTATTATCATCAACGACGGGTAATGGTTCATCAACCATTTCCTTACCTTCTGAATCTGATTTATTTTCAGTTTCATGAGGTACAAGAATAGGTCTGTGGATGACCTTACCACTGCGAAGAGTAATAACAGATTTGACATGGTCTATATGTTGACTACCAGAACTACCCCCGTGAGGGTTTTGATGACTCTTAAGGTTTAACTGTGGTTGTGCAGGAAAATTTCATTTCTCATTAATGGTCAAAGCAGATATTATATTGGAGAAAGTATCTTTCAGATCAATCAATGTTTGCACATTTTAATTATTGATGACTTCTTGTTTCTCAATGAATGCATGTAAGGTATCCTCGAGGGTAGGCGGTGAGACATATGGTGCATAATTCTGGGAATTTCGGAAATTCTGGTGTAGCTGAGAAGGTTGTTGGGATGATTGTGCTTGGTTATCATCCCTCCAATTGAAGTGTGGATGGTTTCTCCAACTAGAATTATAGGTTTGGGAGTATGAGTTTGGATTTGGTCTATTGAAAGTGTTAATGGAACCGACTTGGTCATGAAGATATTTTTGTAAAGATGGCAAGATTGGGCAAACTTGTGTAACATGTTCATTTGAATTACAGATTTGACATGTGACTTCTTGAACTCACTTGACATGATCATTCTTCCTCATTTCGAATGCCTAAACTTTTTTAGCTAGAGATGCATATTAAGGACATGGTCTTCCCTAAGGTTAAATACACCTTTACCAGATGACTATGGTTTTACAAACAACTTATAAGTTCCAACTGTGTCCCATTGTTGTGCATTCTCTGCTATGTGTTCTAGGTAATCTAGTGTATCTTCGAGATTTTTATCCATAAACTCACCATTACACATCATTTATACTATTTGTCTACCTTTGGGTGTAACCCCTCGTAGAAGTAGGCAACCAGCCTCAATGTTTCAAACCCGTGATGTGGATAAATATTTAGCATCTCTTTAAACCTCTCCCAATATTGGTAAAGTGTTTTCCATGACTCTTGTAAGAAGGTTGTGATCATCCTCTTAAAAGAGTTTGTCTTATGAGGGGGAAATATTTTTTTTAGAAACTATTCTTATAAATCATCCCATGTTCGAATGGATCCTGACCTAAGGTTCTGCAACCAAATTTTAGCTTTATATTTTAAAGAAAAGGGAAAACTTTAATCAAATTATATTCATATTGCAATTTTGGTATGTACAAGTGTTACATACCTCTTCAAATTCCCTTAAGTGTTGATAAGGATTTTCTGATTCTAGACCGTGGAATGTGGGTAAAAGTTGGATGACACTTGGCTTAAAATTGAAACGTGCTGCATCTGGGGGAAAAACAATGCAAGATGATGATCATGTCCTAGTGGGATTCATGAATTGTCTAAGTGTCCTAGGATGATTAAGATCGCCATGCCGAGACTCATTTTCTTTCTGATCAATTGGATTTTCAACTTGGGCAGGTGGATTTTCATTTTGGTTCTCGCCATTTTGACTGAAGATGAAAGTGATGGAGACTCTCTATTTAATCTACCGCTAGATAATCGAAACCAGTGTTTCATGCAACCTAAATGCAAACTATATGCTAGGATTTTTTAAAAAAATATACAAATACAATACTTACAAAAAGAAAATAATAAAAAAGTGGGAAAAATAAAAATAAAATTGAGAAAAATAAAAAATAAAGAAAATAAAAATGTATTGATTTAGATCTAAAAACCTCATCTGATTCTTGTCAATTCAGATCTCAATTGAATTTCTCGTTCAATTGTCTCAATTTCTCGAATTAGGTTCTCATAAAAAATTATAGAAGAATCTCTAGATGAGGATGATTCAAGAAATTCTTTGGCAAAATACAATCTCAATTTTAATTGAATTTTCTATCTCCTGTAACCTTGAAGAATTAAGAACAAGGTCTGTCTGTATGTGGGATTTCTGGGTTCAAGATTTATTTAGGATCAATCAGGACATTTGGATCTATACAAATGCAAAGAAGAAAGAAAATGTTACGTAGAAAAAAAATACAAAAATTCAAAATTCAAAATTCAAAAAAAAAATAAAAATAAAAATAAAGAAAAGAAAGAAAAAAAAATATAAGGATTATTCTATTTACTAAATTTATTCCCCGACAACGGCACAAAAAAATTGACACGCTAAAAAATTGGTTTTTTTACTCCCAAGTATAAGAGTGTCGAAGTAACAAAATAACCGGTAAGATCGGAGTAGATCCAAATGGAATAATTTTAATAGGATAAAATAATAATTTGAGTGAAAATAAAAAGATTGAATTGTTTGAAGTGATTGGAGAATTTTTAATTGGATTGCAACTATTAAAATAATAGGGTTAGAGGATCCACTTTTAATATTTCAAATTTAGAAATCTCACTTTTTATAATGATAATTTTCATTATTACCCAATTAATTTATTTCAGGAATTAATTATCCCAAAATATATAAAACCAGTCATAAAAGCGGTGATAACGTTTGTCTATAACAACTCCAGTTAGGTACGCATTTATGCCAAATAAATAAAATCAGCCATATAGGCGGTAATAAAGTTTCTTAATAATTAATCCAGATTTAAATTAAGTATTTATCATTAGATTATAATTTATATATTATAATATAAGTGAGATTAATCTATATTTCTTATTAAAAGCTTTACCATTTACCCAAACAAAAAGAAATTAGCTACTCATAATTTGAATAAAAACACACGTAATTTTACTACAGAAAGACAAAGAAAATACAAGAAAGCTTTTAAAAAAATAAAACACACAAAAGCTAGAAATCCATAAATTTTCATAGAAAACTACGGAATCCAGACTCAAGAAAATGAAGTGCAGAACTCCTCTATTTACAGAGGTGCTCGCACCTCTTGCCATGTATTTGGCAATTGCTTCCATCAATTGCTCCACCAAATCTCCACTCAAACATGCAAGATGGAGAAATTGATAAATATTTATTATTATTATTTATTTTTTTTTGATTTGATAATGACTTTTACATATAACACACTTTGGCTTCTTTGTCAATTTCGGTCTTGAAAACTTCAGAATTAGAAAATCTTATCAGCAGTAAAGTTGTAGATCTTTGAGTCTTCTTTCATATGGAACTGGAATCACTTCAATCTGATATTGGAGTAAAAATTTATGGCCAAAATACGAACATTGCACATGGTTGAAATGTCCGAAGTTGTACACTATTAGAACGCCCTATTAAATTTCTGGCCTCCAAAATCCAAATGTCAAGTCTATTTTTCTAGATATGCATCCAAAGTATTATTTCACCTACATAAAAGATAAAAATCACAATAAAAATATATAAAACATAAATTTAATTATTATGCTAAATTAAGGGGATTAATGAAACTACTAGTGTAAAATAATTGATTTTTCTCTTAATAAATATGCACTTGTTATTGTTCATCAGTGAGCTCATTGACTAGTTGTGTAAGAGTAAAAATCAACTTATTTATAATATATTTGCTCTTAAACAGTTGGAAACTCTTCGGAAGAGTTTCCATAATCATGATCACCTGGCTCCGTTCGTCAATACGAACTCCATGAGATTTGGTTTTGTTGACATAGGTCATATCATCCTTAAGACATGCTCTCGGATAGATGACCTCTCCTTTATCTTTACAGTCATCATGGAGCACAAGACCTCATGATGTTGTCACTCAAAAGGTTGCTCGAACATGCCTTCTAATGACTCTAGTATCTGAGATGTTGTAGCCATCAGTTCGTGCTTTGTAGTAAAAACCTCAGACGTCTCTACTAGCAAGTAGTAGAAGGCATTCTCATTGACCGCAACCCATTTTTGGTGTGTGTTGTGACAGCTTAGCCATGACTTCTAGCCGGCTTTGGAGGACATTCCTCCATCAAGATAAACTTAAGGTCTTCACAGACCGTGAAAGTGTCAAGTTACATTTCCATTTAAAACCAAGTTACTTTTCCATTTAAAACCATGGCTGAAAAAAAACCCTTCATTTAACATCATTCATCATATATAAAATTATCATAATTATTTTGGCATAAAATTAAACTTGATGCATGAATCATATATAATGAATTAGAAACCTAAAAATTTACTATCCACAGTAACCTAACATTTCGTTAATAAGTGTCTCTGCAGGGTAGGTCAGTCATTTACATGTTCGATCGAGACAATATCAGTCGATCAATAAATTCAAGAATAACTCTTATTCTTATGTTAATCAACTACCGTTTGATTCAATCTAGAAATTTTGATTAACTGTTAATCATTATTTATGAGTGTAACCCGTCGTTTCGAAATTCTCGGACTTAACTAGTGAAGTGTCGCAGTAGTATAGTTCAAATCACTAGATACACTGAAATTCTTATCCTCTCCGAATTCGATCTTGATATTGATCTAAAATGGATGCCATCCGTAGGGGATGAAAATAAAATAGTCTCGATGCACCATTTGAATCTCACGTTATCGAACTGACAATGGAGATCGCATGATATATTATCATATATCCTCTCCCGCTCACTATTTTATATTTAAGATTTATTCTTTAAAAATATCTAATATTTTATTACACTAGTATCTACTTGTTTAGATTATGCGCGGCTAAAGACATAACCTAATATGTACTAGTGAAGTATTAATGATCATTCCAATTTCAATACTTAAAATTCCGCTTACCAATCTTACTTAATTAAATAATTTAACTAAGTAGTTTTTTGTAATATCCCGAATATTTTTAGAACGGTTCTGAAAGATTTTCGTATTGAATTTTGGAATTCGGAACGAGATGCTATTCGAAAATAAGAGTTTTTGTGTTGGAAAATAGATCGAAATATTTTAAAGTGAAGATTCATTGCATTGGAAAACGCATTGTTTCGAGAACCGGTTACGCGATTTTTATTCATATCGTTATATGCGTAAAAGTTTCTTGTTTTGGTTATAAAGATAGCAAACGAACTCCGATTGAGTTGATTCATGAACCATCAGACTCTTTTTTCTGAGACGAACAATTTTCATGTTGAATACCTTTCGAAATTTGCATTAGAATGGCTTCAAAAATATGAATTTTCAAGAAAGTTCCATGATATGGGCTTGCTTATAATTTTTGGGGGTATGAATGTAAATTCCAGAAACTTTTCTTTATATACTTTTTAAGTTTCAAGAAATTGCAAAATTGGCATAAGCTTTCCATCATCTGTACCCGACCCCCCTCTCTGCTTTTTTGGTTGATGCTTGCGCCGGTGGCCAGCAGGACAATGCCGGCCGGCGCGCCGACACAGAAAGGATCTCTAGCAATTCCAGCACGTTCGTGGGGTCGTTTGGAGTCTGTATATGGCCTCAAAATCTCGGTAAGACCTCCCGATAAAGATCCGTAAATTTCAAGTTTATAGTTAAATGTTTGGATGTAACAAGTAGTTTTGTAGCGTAGAGTATTGATATAAATTGAATTGATTGAGTATTAGTATATTGAATATGTGTATTTGGTAAAATTCGAGTGAAAATATAACGAGTTTGATCGATCTCCATCTGGATAAGAATATGAATGATATCTAGCAATTCAAATTTAAAGTTATTTAATCTTTATCTTGTAACAAATGTTATAAAGTTCACATAGTTTAAATAAATGTGATAGGATTGTAGATAATATCAAACACTGTAATTATACACCTATTGAATGATAATTGAGAATAAGTTACAATTTACCTTTCTCTACAAAATTGAGAATAAGTTACAATTAAACCTTTCTCTGTAAACTCTCTCCCTTATTGTCAACATTAAAATTGGTGCGGAGTTGAGTTTTGTGCTAAATTGATAGTTCTTGAATAATAATTTAAATGTAAGTAAATTATAACTGTGTATGGTAGTACCTCTTGTCTTTAATATACATATTCGATATAATTAATATTAGATTAAAACTAAACGAGGTCTAGTGATGTATATATTAGACAAAGACCCGATAATATATATATAGTAGTACACATTTACACGAGGATTGTAATTGACATTGGGAAGTATCACTACTAGAGATATATTCTAAAATAAATCTCATGGTCGAGATTTGTTAACACGATTCAGTTAGTGAAATTCATTGAGACTAGTACATGTTGTATATCGAGACTTTGTTAGATCGTTTTATCCTAGTGATCCATGTGTTTGGGCAGTTGTGGAACCCCTATGGTCGAATCGGTGACCCACATAGTAGAAGTGGGTCTAACCCAATGATATCAAAGATATGTGTATTTTAAAATATCTTAAAATATTTTAATGAAAACTACATTCCGATACGAGTTCGATGGAAAAAATGGGGACCAAATAAGAATCCTGACACTCCAGAATGGAGAAAATGAAATTTTAGTGTTTATCAGCCCTCGGAGTCGCGACGCGGAACCTTGGGAGTCGAGACGCTCCAAAATGCAAGAGCAACTACGAGAGCTGAATGTCTCGGCGTCACGACACGGAAGAGTGGGAGTCGCAATGCTCCTAGGTTTGGTTCTTAGTGTCGCGACGCTCCCCTAGGCATTGAGCATTTTTCAACTTCAAACCAATCCTAAACACTTCCAATTTTTTCCTATCATTTCAATACACCTTAAAACCAATTTTAACATCAAAACAACCACAACACATGTAATACAACTAACATACATATATTCTAAATACATATATGAATTTTTTTGAATCAAAACACAAACCAATTTAGAATCCCACTATGAAATACCTTATGAATAATTCTAGTTCACCCAAAGGTGGTAAAGTGATTCTAGAATGGTAGTCATAGCTCTAAGCTTTAATCTCGAGTTCCAAACTCTTATTAATTATTCCATGTCCAATATGAACATCTTTGGCCTAATTAACAAGCATATTGTGTTTATACTTCCAAAGCATCCTAACACATAATTCATCTCTAAGCTATGTAATTCCAATACATAATTCATCATTATATGTCTCACTAATGAAAAACTCACTAATGAAGAACGTAGCTTAAGAGAAGTTCAAACTTACCTAGTAAGCTTGATACGAAGATCCAATCTCATTCTCTTTGTTGAAATGGTTGGATAACTTCCAAGGTTTGCAAGCTTGACTCCAAGATCCAATCTTGATTCCAATGCTAGCAAGCTTCCAAGATCCAATCTTGATTTCTCCTAGATGAAATGTTGTAGAGACCTCACAAAGCTTCTTTAAACACTTCTCTAACTTAGGCTAATTTCTCCAAGAATTTCTTGTATTTAGCTTTCTTAAGCTTAATTAAAACCTTCATAAAGCTTGCTATTTATAGCAAAACTTAGGCAATTTTTAATTAATAAAAGTTCTAATCAATTTTTATGTGGGATTAATCTAATTTATCCAAATATTTTTTAATTAGGTGTGACTAATCACTTTTGTCTACCATTTTGATTTAATCTAATCAAATCAAGACAAAGATTAGGAAATTGATTAGTTCAATGTTTGCCACTTTGATTTAATCCAATTAAATCAAGCCAAAACCACATATAATTACATACTTGCAATTATCATAATATTCTCAAACAGTAGAGATAATTATGAAATTACGATAAAGCCCTTGTGTAAATATTGAATTAATCCAATTAATCTAATTAGGTCAAAGTAAATAATCAATGTTATCCAATAACACTTGATTATCTTAGTTGATAATTATAATATCGAATAGTATCTTTTATAAAAAATAATCGGCTACCCAAGTGCTCAACGAGTACACTTCATATTGGCACTCTCTAAGTTCAGACAAGTTCGTCATATCAGCCTAGCTAATATGTACGCAATTCGGCCACCTTCGAATTCACGAAGAACACGAACGACATTTTTGAACTATACAAGTCGAGATGATCACATATATTTAACAATCCATCCATCGTAGGCTATCCAAGTTGTGCTTATGAAACATAGAATACACCGTCAAGTTTCCGAGGCGCACATCTCATATCGACAAGTCCATGTTTCCTTACAACTGATGTGATCCACCCTAGGTGATCGACTTTGGCCAAAATTTTAAGAATCATGACTTACTTACATGGATACCTAAACCCCTTATGGTTCACATACAGGCCGACAGATTCTATCTTGATTCACTTGATTAACGAGTGCATAGGTCCACACCTAACTAACATCTAGAGGCTAGACCATGAAAGGTTTCTAACATACATGGCATCAAATTATGGATGATCTCACATAAAATCAATGTTATCCTATAGTCAAAGGATCACATATGCTACTCGACTCGAGGAGATTCTTGTTGACGGTGGTGTGTACTTCCAACTATTAGGAATCACATATGAATCATTCAGTATTCGGTCCAACCAATACCCATACGTCTATACAAGCTTCCAAAGTTCATGGTACATCAAGTTTAAACCATTGAAACTCCAATTCCGATATACGACATGTGCTAGTATTCTAGGTTATAGGAATTGGACCGTATTCCAAAACCAACGACTATGGATATTTACTTTAAGAATAGTTTATAATAGTAATACTTATCCCAATGTCGGACCACCTAGTGTCCAGTATTACTACAAGACTATTCTAAGGTCGATGTCTTTCTTAGCATATTTATACATCAATCTAATATGCATAATGACAATATCATTAATAATGTATGAAATGAAAATGTAGTTATTTTATTAATAAATAATAAAATGTACAATACATTATTCGGATTGGAATCCCAAGCACCAACTCCAACACCATGAGTCTCGGGAGACTCATATAGACATTTAGTGTAATGACTCAAAATCTCATAACCGACTGGACTAGTAATTTGGTGTTGGGGAATAAATTTTTTCCCTGAGCGATAGTGAATAATTTGGAGATGGCATAAAGGCCCAATTTAGTCATAGTGTTTATAATTCTTGAGTTAAATCATTAGGTCCAGTAAGAATTATACGAGTTGGACCAATACCATTATGTTTAATACATGCTTATTTGTACCTAGACTTGTGGACATTTGTTAACAAGGCTTAGTGACATTTGTTAGCCTCATCAACAAATGTCCAACATTTGTATTTCAAGTATAAAAAAATGGAAGGAAACAAAAGCTCCCCACACCACACGTTTTCTCATCTTCTTTCTTCTCTCATTCTGCAAATCAACTTCATAGCTAAATTGTAAAAAATCTTCATCTCTCAAACCAAAAAAAAAATTCTCTTAAGCCACATGCAAGCTTAGTTGTGTGATAAGGGAGCTTAAAAGACCCTACTTGTGAAGAATAATTTGTTTTGAGGTGAGAAAAGTTAAACCTAAACTTTGATTTACTGAATTTTGATGGATTGATGCTTGAAAGGGAGATGGTAGCTTGTGTTTGGTGATGCATTTATGATTTTTAAATTGGAAAATGAAGGGTTTGTTAAACCCATAATTATGAAATTCTAAGTGTGAAATTGAGTTGGGATTTATAAATGGTTATGTGATGGTGTTGAATGGTGTAATTGATGATATGTTGTGCATTTGTTATGGTTTGGGCGTGTATGGTGTTATAGTATTGGTGTGTGTAAGTGAAGCTGAATTTGAAGTACTGAAATTGGCCTAGCATCGCGACACCCACACCCCGATGTCGCGACGCGTTCTGGAAATTTGGTACTGGGTTAATTCTGGGCGTTGAGCGTCACGATGCCCTTGAGGTAGCGTCGCGATTCGCAAAACAGAAGGGACTTACTACCTCAAATTTTCTTCTCGGTATTGCGATGCCCAACCCTCCATGTCGCAAAGCGTGAATAGAGTACACATACTACCTGTCCTGATAAAGGAGCGTCACGACGGGCCCACCCTAGCATCGCGACGCGTGACCGAAATTTCAGTTTTAGTTTTATTGATTCCAATTTTATCCTAAGACGTTGGGGGCACTCTAAGGGTTTTATATAGGTGTGTATATATATTATAAGTCATGTCATAAGCTTAGAACAACAACCATGTATTGCATATACTTTGCAAATCATTACAAGGAAAACTAACAGTTTCTTTGGTATTAGATCAACATCGAGCCACTCGGAGGTCACCTACACCACATACCGCACTGACTTGCCATAGCACTATGAGTGGAGTACTTAATTCATAGTTTTTAAATGTGATTTCAGATATGATTTTGCAGATTGTTGATTTAATGATTTTACTTGATGATTTCAAGTGAATGAGATATATGATTTAAGCTTTTGATAAAACTTGGTTTCAGATTAATATTTTGATGATAAAAATGATTTCGAAATTATGATTTTATGATTTTGGAGGCATGGGGAAAAAACCTACCTCAGATGTAACTTGATACATATATGAAATTGATGGATATGGAATTGATGGATATCGGTAACCAATCCGGATATAGAGGTGTGCACACGGGATACAAGACTAGAGACGATAGATGCCTCTAGATCCTGGGTATTGGGCTAGTGGGATAGCGAGGCCCCGAGACTCGGATTTTCAGAGACAGGTTGGTGGCACTGATAGCACCATTGTTGACTAGTTTAGTGGCTTGGGGGACGGCGAGATGTAACACCCCAAGACCACGAGATTATGTATAAGATGACACAGATGTTTTCATAAATGTTTTTACAAAAAAAGTTCTCAAAGGAAAAACTCTGGTTTATGTTTTAAGGATTCTAAAAGTTGTTTCATAGATTATTAGTACTTTCTAATGCTGTTTCTTTTCCTGTTTTATAGCTCCACTCACTGAGTTCTTTAGTACTCTCCCCCCACTCTCCAGATTTTTGCTGGGCTTTTCTACTGGTGAGCCAAGACCATCTTTTGGGAGACATGGATCAGGGACAAAAGCAGCACTGCAGTCACTAGTTGTATGGGTTCATCATGTCATGTCTACTTCATATAGAATGTAGTCTCTTTTGGTTTATGTGATGTATAATCTTTGTATATATGTGGTTGTAAAGTAACTGGTTTATGTACGCGTTATGTTTAATGGTTCATACATATAATCTATTTTTGTATGTGTGCTGTTAAAATAATGGTTGAATTCCAGTTCAGTCACAAGCTTAGGTGGCAGCGGAATCTGTCACCTGCCGGTAACGTTCCTAGATTGGGGATGTTACATTTAGGTATTTATTTGATGAGCACTGAGTGACTCACTGGAAGAATTCCTAATAGATGACACACTAACGTCAATAGGAATCTTCTCGAGTCGAGTTGTGTATCTAGTCATTTGACTTGAGATACCACTGTGGATGTATGAGTGATCCTCCACACTTTGACAACAGTCACGTCACCGGCCAATCTAGACCATATCTCCATCTGCTCATTAGTGTTGGACAATTATGACCCATAGCGTCACTATTTGTAAAAGACATTGTGGTTTTTGTACAAATTAACTATGTGACAATGGAAATCGCTATTTTATCATTTTGTAATTAGATTACTTGTATATATATAAATGATAAAAGTCTTTATGATTAGTTTTGGATTAATAAGATATGAGACAATATCTATCCGGAAAGGTTTAATAATTAAATATCCCTAGTCGTAGTATTATCGAGACTGGATATCGATAATGCAAAATAGACTAGTATTGCAGTTGTGCGTGTTATGGAAGCGTAACATCATAATTCTCATATATTTTAGTATTGGATACTTATGAAAGTGTGATAGGAGGTTGTGTTTACCGATGGTATGGAAACAGCTTCGCTCTAGATAGACCTCTCGGAATCACATTGGTAGTATGACTATGTGTCTATGGGAATCCGATTCAGGGTAGGTATATTTGGTCTTAACCTGAGACTTGCATCGCTATTACTTGCGATAATCAATACGTTTTGGTTTGGGTCGTCCGGGACTTTAACAGGTTCTGTGTATGCCTCTTCTGGGTTTATTGAGAATCGTAGTGTATTGGGTGTGATGTCAAGACGGAAGTATCACTTCAGTCATATGGAGATGATGATCACACAGGGATACATAACTGGTTCTCTATTATGTTGCAACTATCGGGATAATATGACAATGTCATGATTATCCGATTATAGAGACTAGTTGCTTGTGATTCGATATATGCCTCGTACGGGGCATACACTATTCCAGCCCCAGGCCTTGCATGTGACATCAGATACTGGATCGCAATACGCAATAATACGTATACTACGCATATTATAGATTATGTATTCCTTAAAGAATATTTATGGAGAATTGGGTAGGCACGTCGCTTTGCTAGAAGCCAACCATGTCTCGTAAATCGGTAAGAACGTGGTACGAGGTACGCACGTGTTTTGATAGTCCGATGAACGGATTTACTACCAACATATCCATGGATCTCATGGGTCGCTTCCCGAAGATTCACCGATGACGTATGACTCGAACATAATTAATCTGAGATTAATTATAAGAGAGAGAAAATTAATCTAGGATTAATTACAACAAGATTTTATCTGGAATAAAATTTAACTAGAAGAGAGAGAACGATTAATTTGGAATTAATCGATAAAATAATATATTTGATATATTAAATGAAATTAGATTTCATAACGGAATTAAAATTAGATTTTAATTCGGGCGAACGAATTAATTTAGAATTAATTCGCGAGCGACTTTAATAATAATTTTGCGAGGAATTATTATTTAATTAAATTTGTTTTAATTAAGTCGCAATGGAAAGTTCGTTAATTCAGAATTAACGAATCCGAGACCAAAATGTGTTTGTGGGCCCACTCAGATTTTGAATTCAAGTGGGGCCCACGTGTCACATCGCAAGTCACATCACTTGTCTTTCCATCACTTTTTGTGATGGAAGTTAGTGTGATGTGATATTGGCTTGTTTTTTCTCAAAAGTTAGTAAAGTGATGGACTTTTACCAACTTTATGTTGGACAATTATGACCCATAGCGTCACTATTTGTACAGATCACGGTGTTGTTGTACAAATTAACTATGTGACCAATGAGATTGCACTCTTATCATTTGTGATTAGATCACCTAGATATATAAATGATGAGAGGTCCCTATGATTTGTTCCTGGACGGAGAATGATATGAGACAGTATCAGTCCACGTAGGATAAATCATTAAATATCCCTAGTCAGAGTATTATCGAGATTGGACATCGATAAATACGTAAAAGACTAGTATTACACTTGTGCACGTTGTGAGGGCACAACGACATAGTTCTCATATATTTGGGTATAAGATACTCATGCAAGTGTAATAGGAGGTTGTGTTTCACCGATGGTATGGGAAACAGCTTCGCTCTGGATAGACCCCTGCGGAATCCCATTGGTAGTATGACTATGTGTCTATGGGAGTCTGCAATCAGGGTAGGTGTATTTGGTCTTAACCTGAGACTTGCACCGCTAATACTTGCGACAATCAATATACTTTGGTTGAGGTCGTCCAAGGCTTTAACAGGTTCTGTGTACGCCAATGCTGGGTATATTGAGAATCGTAGTGTGTTGGGTGTGATGTTAAGACGGAAGTATCACTCCAGTCATATGGAGATGATGGTCACATAGGATACAGAACTCGTTCTCTTAAAAGCTCGAGCTATCGGGATATTATTACTAGGTCATGTATATCCGATTATAGAGACTAGTTGCCAGACATCCGATATGTGCTTCGTATGGGGCAGACACAATTCCAGCCCCAGGCCTAGCACGTGAACATCCGATACTGGATCGACATACACAATACTACGGTATACTACGCTTGATATAGATCACATATTCCTATAAGGATATTTCTGGAGAATTAGGTAGGCATGGCGCTTTTCTAGAAGCCAACCTTGTCTTGTAAATCGGTAACAAACGTAGTACAAGGTACTTATGTGTTGGGATAGTCCGACGACCGTATTTACTGCCAACATATCCGGGGATCTCATGGGTCACTTCTCAAAGATTCACCGATGATGTATGACTCGCACTTTATTAATCTGGGATTAATTAGATGAGAGAGAAAATCAATCTGGGATTAATTACGGAGATATTTTATCTGGGATAAAATATTAATTAAAGAGAGAGAACAATTAATTTGGAATTAATCGATAAAATAATATATTTGATATATTATGCAAAATTGGATTTCGACGCGGAATTAAAATTAGATTTTAATTCGGGCGAACGAATTAATTTAGAATTAATTCGTTAGCGACGTGAATAGTGATTTCGCTAGGCGTAATCGTTTAATTGCGTCGCAACGGAAAATTGTTAATTCGGAATTAGTGAACCCGAGCCCGAGATTGTTTGCGAGCGCATTCGTATTTCGAATTCGAGTGCGGCACGCAAGTCAAATCAAGCGTCAAAGCATTAGTCACATCTTTGAAATACTAAATTGCAATAAATAATTCTTGGAGAATTAATGACTATTCTCAAGGAGACAAAGTCAAAGTTTGCAATTAGGCAAATAGCGCAAGACGCACCTTACTTCGATATTCTAGAAACCCGAGGCTTGGCCGAAGGATACTGGAATGTTGAAAATGGCAAAGGAAAAATCATTATAATCTTCTAGGAAGATAAAAGGACATATCCTAAGAAGGAATTGAAGACGAGCAAGGCTCTGACTTCAAAAATGATTGTCATGATTAATTTCACAGCTAGTATTAAAATTAGATTTTAAATACTTAGTATGGTACATAAAATATATGTATTGATGTTCAGAATCTGTTTTGAACAGGATACTGACTTCAATTGAGATTTATCTGCGAATTGAAAACGAGACGAAAGTCGCTGTTTTAACCGTAGATACCTGAATTTAGGAACTACCTTCGGGTATGTGCTTAAATTAGGAAACTGTTATAATGTAACTAGTTTGACTAGATATCTTATCTTTATATCAGTGTTTGACCCGCTACGGGTGAACCTTTATATTCTAGAACACTAAAGTGTTTTATTTTATAAAGATGATATTAAGATAAACACATTAGATGTGAATAACAGAATTTATATTTTGAATATAAATAATATCTCAAATATATAACATGACAAATAAATAGCTCAAACTGATTTGATCAGTTAAGAAACTAATTATGGCATAGTTGTCAGGGACACTATTAAACAAGAATCGTATATCCACACTTTCGAAGAGTGGGTACTAGGATTGATTTGATTCTATTCAAATAAAGTCTACGAATCTAGTTTATTGGGCAAAGTGCCTAAAACACTATTTACTTGGTAAAAGTGCCAGTGCCACCGATCTGTTAGCCCTAGTTCATAGTGAAGCAAGTGGGCCCATGTCTAGCTAGGCTAGATGTGGATATGAATATTTCGTGACCTTTACGGATCTGGCATCACGTATGGTCACGTGTTTCTTTTGAAACACAAATCGGAAACTTTCACAGTTTCGACACGAAATAGACAAACAGATCGGCTAAAGTATTAAACCATCACGGTTTGACCATGATGAAAATACTCAAGCAATAAGTTTCTCGTATACTTGAAAGAGTATATTATTCTTTCAAAGAGGACTCCTCCCGGAACAAGTCAGTCTGACGGTGTGTCCGAACAGGATTAACCGAATTTTGTTAGACATGATAAGGTTAATCACGAGTCGCTCTGAGCTACCATTTCCTTCAACGGATACGCTAAACAGTGCATAACTTATTTTGAATAAGGTTCCATAAAATATCTGTTTGACAGATATCATATTAGATATGAACGGGAAAAGAAACCAGGTTTCACATTCCTGTTAGATTTGGGTATGCTAGGCATATGTTTGGATGCTACGAAACTAAAACCCAAATCGGATAAGTGCCAATTGTAGGTTATCCTAGGGATACCATAAGTATTGTACTTATACAACTCACGAGAGAACAATTAGATTGTTGCTCACCATGCGGTTTTCCTAAGAGGAATACCGATATGCAGTGGTAAGTGAGAGGATAGTAAAACTCGATGAAAATAGGAGTAATACTATTCAAGGCATCGAATCTTAATAGAACATAAATAGTTCATCAAGGATGAGACTATTACCAATAATCTTCAAATACATAAGAACCGTGTAGGTCGGAGAAAGAGTCAGAAAACAACCTGGGGTATGGGTTTCTGATCTAACCTCATAAAGATGTCTATCTTATTGAGGTATACCAACTGGCTACGTATGAGGAAGTGATACAAGGTATCGACTCCCTATTATGGCAAAGTGCCATAAAATCCGAATTGGATTCCATGTAAATCAACTATGTTTGGAGACTAGTTGATGTACCGCAAGGCATTGTGCCTATTGGTACTAAATAAGTCTTCAAGGAAGACATACATGGAAGGCAACATACCAACGTACTAAGCTAGGCTTGTAGCGAAAAGGTAGAGTTATCAACATTGTGTTGATTGCGATGAAACCTTTTACCTGTTGCCATGGTAAATCGATTTGGATAATGCTTGCTGATGCTGCATGTTTCATTTATGAAATGTGGCAGCTGAATGCCAAAACTGCTTTCCTTAATGGAAACCTTTTGGAGGATGTTTACAACATCTTGACGGTTTTGTCGAACCATAACAAGCAAACTAGGTTTGCAGGTTATTCGATCCATGTTTGGATTGAAGCAAGCATTAGGTTTTTGGAATTATCGTTTTGATGTAATCATAATGATGTATGATTTAATTCAAAACGAAAATAATTCTTTTGTATATAAGGAGGTTAGTGGGAGCGCACTGACAGTGAATGTCCTAAGTAATGATGATATATCATTTCTTGGAAATGATATTCCCATAAAATAATCGGTGAAAGCTTGGCTTTCATGATAACGACTATAAGTCGTAACAAAGGTACTATACAATAGTATAACGGAACAGTGAGCTGGAAATCTTCCAAACAAGATACTGTTACCGAATAAATAGCAAATGCGGGTTATTGCTGCAGCTGAGGCAATAATAGAAGCCATTTGGGTCGATAATAAATCTAATTAGATTAGATATAGTTCTGTTAGCAGTTGAGCTAGGCGTCAGCACATGCTAAAGAATTAATGGTCTCATCGACGATCCAGATACTTATTTTGATATTCATCTGATTTGTTCGGATCATACATCGCGGCGATGTGATGATCGAATAAATCGCATCAGATGATAATCATGTAAATCTGCTGACGAAAACCTTTTTCTCAGCAGTTTGAGCCAAACCGTACATGGTTCGGGTGTCAAGCACTCGAGTGACTGGCTATAGGCCAAGTGGGAGATTGTTGGACAATTATGACCCATAGCATCACTATTTGTACAGATCATGGTGTTCTTGTACAAATTAACTATGTGACAAAGGAGATTGCACTCTTATCATTTGTGATTAGATCACCTAGATATATAAATGATGAGAGGTCCCTATAATTTGTTCCTGGACGGAGAATGATATGAGACAATATCAGTCCACGTAAGATAAATCATTAAATATCCCTAGTCAGAGTATTATCGAGATTGGACATCGATAAATAAGTAAAAGACTAGTATTACACTTGTGCACGTTGTGAGGGCACAACGTCATAGTTCTCATATATTTGGGTATAGGATACTCATGCAAATGTAATAGGAGGTTGTGTTTCACCGATGGTATAGGAAACAGCTTCGTTCTGGATAGACCCCTGCGGAATCCCATCGGTAGTATGGCTATGTGTCTATGGGAGTCTGCAATCAGGGTAGGTGTATTTGGTCTTAACTTGAGACTTGCACCGCTAATACTTGCGACAATCAATATACTTTGGTTGAGGTCGTCCAAGGCTTTAACAGGTTCTGTGTACGCCAATGCTGGGTATATTGAGAATCGTAGTATGTTGGGTGTGATGTTAAGACGGAAGTATCACTCCAGTCATATGGAGATGATGGTCACATAGGATACGGAACTCGTTCTCTTAAATGCTCGAGCTATCGGGATATTATGACTAGGTAATGTATATCCGATTATAGAGACTAGTTGCCAGACATCTGATATGTGCTTCGTACGGGGCAGACACAATTCCAGCCCCAGGCCTAGCACGTGAACATCCGATACTGGATCGATATACACAATACTACGGTATACTACGCTTGATATAGATCATATATTCCTATAAGGATATTTCTGGAGAATTGGGTAGGCATGGCGCTTTGCTAGAAGCCAACCTTGTCTTGTAAATCGGTACAAACGTAGTACGATTTACTTACATGTTCGGATAGTCCGACGACCGTATTTACTGCCAACATATCCGGGGATCTCATGGGTCGCTTCCCAAAGATTCACCGATGATGTATGACTCGCACTTTATTAATCTGTGATTAATTAGATGAGAGAGAAAATTAATTTGGGATTAATTACGGAGATATTTTATCTGGGATAAAATATTAATTAAAGAGAGAGAACGATTAATTTGGAATCTATCGATAAAATAATATATTTGATATATTATGCGAAATTGGATTTCGACGCGGAATTAAAATTAGATTTTAATTCGGGCGAACGAATTAATTTAGAATTAATTTGTTAGCGACGTGAATAGTGATTTCGCTAGGCGTAATCGTTTAATTGTGTCGCAACGGAAAATTCGTTAATTCGGAATTAGCGAACCCGAGCCTGAGATTGTTTGCGAACGCATTCGCATTTCGAATTCGAGTGCGGCACGCAAGTCAAATCAAGCGTCAAATCGTTAGTCACATCAAGCGTCAAATCAAATGTCACTTTGAGTGATGTGACAAGTTGTCACTTGATTGAGTGATGTGAGTGATGTGAGATGAAAGAAAGCATTTAATGTTTTTCTTTTGAAAATTGAAAAAGTGGTAAAAGGTTTAATTTTTTGGAAAATATAAAACCTTTACTTTTTTATTTTCTCTCTCTCACTTTTCGGTCTTCCCTCTCTTTTCTCTCCTCTCTCTCTCGGCTTAGAGCCACAGTTTCTTCTTGTTCTTGTTCTTGTTCTGGTTCTGCCGAATGAAAAGAGAAGCAAGAAATGATTTTTGTTGCAAAAATCAAGTGCTAGAACACACCATGGGTCAATACAAAGGTGATAGGGCAGTGTTCTTGTGAGCTTGGAAACCGATTTTGAAGCTTGAAGCTTGGAGCTTCAATGGAGGTCTTCAATGGCCGATTCTTGGAGGAGCCAAAACCAGCAAAACCAAGCAGCTCACTGCCTCAACAAGCTACTGCCGAGCTTCATGGAGAAGGCCAATTCATTTTGTTCTTCGTAGCATCAAACCGATCAATGTGAGTAATGTTTCCGCCATTCTCCTTTGTGTATTCATGCGAATTTTGTGCTTGATTTCATGATCTTGGGACCTAATCTAGAAACCAACACTTTGATTTTGGTATATCAATATTTGATTTTTGGAAAGTCAAATAACACTTAACACCTTCACTCATCTCTCCTCTCTTCTCTATCATTCACGCCATTTGCTTTCTCCCTCTCCAAAATCTTGGCTTGGCAGAGAGTTACAAGGAAGAAATAGGGGAAATTTTATTGCAAAATTCTCCATTGCTAGCACATCAAAGATCATACAAGGTGATAAGGAAACCTTTCCCAAGAGTTTGGAATCCTTTCTCAAAGCTTGGAGCTTGACACTCAACATTGGAGGAGCTTGGAGCAACTTTAAAGGAAGCAAAAATTTTGAACTCTACACATCCATCCAACCGAGTATTGTGAGTATATTTCTGCTATACTTCATTACATATTCACATGATTTTATGCTTAATATGATCTTGGTTTGTTCATTAGAACCCAACAATGGTATCATGAGCCTATTTGAGCATGAAATTGAACTTAGGGTTCTTAATCTAAAATTTGGGTATTTTTGATTTGAGCATGATTTAATCAAATTGTTTGTTTGAGTATGCTTAGATAATGTTAACTTAGAGTTATGCATGATCAATTTTATGAAAAATTAATTGGATTAATTTTCCCCCAAATATATAGGCTTGGCCGAATACATGAGGTACCCTAAATGTCATGGTGATTTTGATTTTAGACCATTAGATGTGTTTAAAATGATTGGATAAATTGATTTGTGATTTAATTGGATTGAAATCAAAATTAATGTAGAAAAATCCATATTGCCGTGAAATATAGAGCATGTAAATGAGTTGATTTTGTTTCAATTGTGTTGGACATGAATTGAATATAATAAAGCATGATTAATTATGTAAATTAGTATTTTGGAAATGTTAATTTAAATAATTAATTATGGCTATACACTTTAATTAATTAAATTGTGAAATTTGGAATATTAGAATTTAATTAATTTAGGCTTAATTTGGAATTGGGCTAAAATTGTTGTATTTGGGCCTAATGGGCTTGGTTGGGCCAAGTTGGTTTAGGACAATTGGATTGGATCCAAATTGGGCCTAAAACCATTCCATTAAGTCCAAATATAATAAATGGGCCTTTAAATAATTAATTGGGCCTAATGGGCCAAATTTAATTTTGTGGCAAAAGGTGATTCCTTATTGGGCTTTGGTTGCCAAAGTCCATGCCTTAATAAATTAATTGAAAGCCCATTGGACTTTAATTAATTGACATTGGATGTTAATTGGGCTTTAAGACCCATTAAGATTAGATTTAGAATCTAATTCGTAAAGGCACATTAAAAGTGTAATTATTTAATTTAGAATTAAATAAAGAATTAGTATTGAATACAAATTAAATTGGATTTAAAATTGTAGTTCGATATAATTCAAGAATACGCACTTGGAGTACTTATTCTTAAACGAGTTGGACTCGCGCAAATCAAATCGTTCTTTGAACATTGGATGATCACTTTATTCAAAGATTAATTAATTGGATTAGATTGATTGAATAACATGCTTTATGTGAATACATGGATGAATTGTATGAATAATGTATCTCAGATGGATATTACATGGGTGAGGGCAATTTTGGAAATTGTTGTATTAAATTTAGAATTTATTAAATTGGACCTGCGTGTCCAGCCTTTATCTCTCGATTCTTTGTAATTCTATTCTCACCAATTCCCTGCAATTAGGCATAACCTTTAAGGCTGAGACTTCTATAGATTTGATCTTACAGTCTCTTTCTGACAGCTAGAGCAGGTTCATCATGAACTACAATATGATGAACCAAGACCATACTCTTCGAGAGTTGATGGCAATGCTGCGTAAAGTAAAAAAAGAGCTATTGAAGGGTAAAAAGCGAGGCGCACTTCGCTTCAACATCTCAGTCTCCAAGGGCTTGGCCCAAGGCAACTGGAGGTGTAAAGAAGAAGAAGAAAAAGAAGGGCAAGGCCAAATCGTCAAAGTCTTCTGGGAAGGCTAAGGACAAGTCCTAAGATGTATGCCTGCAGTATGGCAAACGGGGTCACTGGAAGCGTGACTGCCGTGAGTACAAGGCACACATGAAGGAAATCAAAGCGGGCAATACACCGGCTACAAGTATGTTTGTTATAGAAATAAACATGTCTACTTCTAGTTTTAAAAATTGGATTTTTGATTCTGGTTGTGGTACTCATATATGTACTGATGTGCAGGATCTGCGGATTAACAGGAGACTGGCCTCAGGAGAGATAGACCTCCGCGTTGGAAGCCGTTTTGGCCGTTGGGACTTATATTTTGGAACTGCCGTCGGGGCATGTACTAAATCTTTCAGACTGTTATTATATACCTAGTTTGACTAGGAATATTATATCTATATCTTTATTGGCCCAATGTGGCTATACTTTTGTTTTTAGAAACACTGGGTGTTTTATGTATAAAAATGATATGGAGATATGCAGTGCTGGTGTGAATAATGGTCTTTATATTTTGAATATAAATCAATCTCAAACATATAATGTAACAAAGAAAAGGCTTAAATTAAGTAACAAAGATGAAACTTATATGTGGCATTGTCGTCTGGGACACATTAATAAGACTCGCATATCCACACTTTCGAAGAGTGGGTACTTGGACGGATTTGATCCAAATTCATATGACGTCTGCGAATCTTGTTTATTAGGCAAAATGCCGAAAACACCTTTTAGCGGTAAATGTGCACGTGCCACCAAACTGTTAGCCCTCGTTCATAGTGACGTATGTGGGCCCATGTCTAGCCAAGCTAGAGGTGGATATGAATACTTTGTAACCTTTACGGATGATGCATCGCGTTATGGTTATGTGTATCTTATGAGACACAAGTCGGAAACCTTTGAGAAATTCAAAGAGTTTCGACACGAAGTAGAAAAACAGACTGGCAAAAGTATTAATACATTACGGTCAGACCGTGGTGGAGAATACTTGAGCAATGATTTTCTCAATTACTTGAAAGAGTACGCTATTCTTTCACAGTGGACTCCTCCCGGAACACCGTAATTAAACAATGTGTCCGAACGGAGAAATCGAACATTGTTAGACATGGTAAGGTCGATGATGAGTCGCACGGAGCTACCTATTTCCTTCTGGGGATATGCATTGAACATTGCAATACTTATTTTGAATAAGGTTCCGTCAAAGTCTGTTCAACAGACTCCGTATGAGATATGGACAGGAAAGAAGCCGGGTTTCTCATTACTGAAGATTTGGGGATGCTGGGCATACGTTAAATGTTTGGATGGTACCAAACTTGAACCTAAATCGGATAAGTGTCTATTTGTAGGTTATCCTAGGGAAACCAAAGGATATTACTTCTACAACCCACAAGAGAACAAAGTATTTGTTGCTCTACATGCGGTTTTCCTTGAGAAGGAATTCCTAAATGCAGTGGTTAGTTGGAGGAAAGTAGAACTCGATGAAAATCAGAGTGATATTATTCCTGGCACAGAATCCTTAACGGAACATGAACAGTTTATTAGGGATGAGACTGTACCACAATCTTCGAATACACAAGAACCGTATAGATCAGAGAGATTCAGAAAACAACCTGAGAGGTATGGGTTTCTGATATCACCTCATGTGGATTTTAATCTTATTGAGGAAGACGAACCGGCTACGTATGAGGAAGCGATACAAGGTATCGACTCCGGTTTATGGCAGGATACCATGAAATCCGAAATGGATTCCATGTACACCAACCAAGTTTGGACACTGGTTAATGCACCAGAAGGCGTAAAGCCTATTGGTTGCAAGTGGGTCTTCAAGAAGAAGACCGACATGGATGGAAACATACAAACGTACAAAGTTAGGCTTGTAGCGAAGGGGTTTCGTCAACGACATGGTGTCGATTACGACGAAATTTTTTCACCTATTGCCATGATTAAATCCATTCGGATAATGCTTGTATTGCTGCATATTTCGATTACGAGATATGGCAGATGGACGTCAAAACTCTTTCCTCAACGAAAACCTTTTGGAGGATGTTTATATGCAACGGCATGACGATTTTTTCGTACCAAAACATGCGAACAAGGTTTGCAAGTTAAATCGATCCATTTATGGATTGAAGCAAACATCGCGTTCTTGGAACCAACGTTTTGATGAGATCATAAAAGAATATGATTTCGTTCAAAACGAGGATGATCCTTGTGTATATAAGAAGGTTAGTTGGAGCACACTAACATTCATTGTCCTTTACATTGATGATGTATTTCTTATTGGCAATGACATTCTCATGCTACAATCGGTGCAAGCTTGGCTTTCATTAAAATTCTCCATGAAGGATCTGAGAGAAGCAGCCTTTATTCTAGGAATAAAGATCTACCGGGACAGATCTAGAAAGCTGCTTAGACTCTCCCAGAGCACATATATTGACAAAGTGTTGAAGAGATTCAACATGGAACAGTCTAAGAGAGGACTGTTGCCAGTGTCACATGGCGTCACTCTATCTAAGGACATGTGTCCTAAAACTCAAGATGAGAGAGACAAATGAGTCGTATCTCGTTCGCTTCGGAAGTCGGATCGATCATGTATGCCATGATATGTAAGCGACCTGATGTCTCCTATACTTGTAGCATGTGTAGTAGCTATCAGGCCGATCCAGGTGATGGTCACTGGATGGCGGTTAAGAACATCCTTAAGTATCTTAGACGAACTAGAGATGTTTTCTTAATCTATGGAGATGGAGAACTTGAGGTAACTGGGTTTACCGATGCAAGTTTCCAAACCGATAAATATGACTGTAAGTCGCAATCTGGGTACATATTTTGTTTGAACAATGGAGCAGTAAGCTGGAAATCTTCCAAGCAAGAGATTGTTGTCGATTCAACAACAGAAGTGGAATATATTGAAGCAGCTGAAGCAGCAAAAGAGGCAGTTTGGATCCGTAAATTCCTAATTGGATTAGGAGTAGTTCCGTTAGCAGCTGAGCCCGTTCCATTGTATTGTGACAATAACGGGGCTATAGCGCAGGCTAATGAACCGCGGTCTCATCAACGATCCAAACATGTTCTTCAAAGTTTCCATCTGATTTGTGAGATCATACATCATGGCGATGTGAAGATCGATAAGGTCGCATCAGAGGACAATATTGCAGATCCGCTGACGAAAGTTATTCCTCAGCAAAAGTTTGAGCGACATGACATAGTTCAGGTGTTAGATGCTTAAGTGACTGGCTATAGGCCAAGTGGTAGATTGTTAGACAATTATGACCCATAGCGTCACTATTTGTAAAAGACATTGTGGTTTTTGTACAAATTAACTATGTGACAATGAAAATTGCTATTTTATCATTTTGTAATTAGATTACTTGTAATATATAAATGATAAAAGTCCTTATGATTAGTTCCGGATTAATAAAATATGAGACAATATCAATCCACAAAGGTTTATCATTAAATATCCCTAGTCGTAGTATTATCGAGACTGGACATCGATAATGCGGAATATACTAGTATTGCACTTGTGCGTGTTATGGAAGCGTAACAGCATAGTTCTGATATATTTAAGTATTGGATATTTATGCAAGTGTGATAGAAGGTTGTGTTTACCGATGGTACGGAAACAGCTTCGCTGTGGATAGACTCCTCGGAATCCCATTGGTAGTATGACTATGTGTCTATGGGAATCCGATTCAGGATAGGTGTATTTGGTCTTAACCTGAGACTTCCATCGCTAGTATTTGTGACAATCAATACGCTTTGGTTTTAGTCGTCCGGGACTTTAACAGGTTCTGTGTACGCCTCTTCTGGGTTTATTGAGAATCGTAGTGTATTGGGTGTGATGTCAAGATGGAAGTATCACTTCAATCATATGGAGATGATGATCACGCAGAGATACAAAACTAGTTCTCTATTATGTTGCAACTATCGGGATAATATGACAAGGTCATGATTATCCGATTATAGAGACTAGTTGCTTGTGATTCGATATATGCCTCGTACGAGGCAGACACTATTTCAGCCCCAAGCCTTGCATGTGACATCAGATACTGGATCGCAATATGCAATACTACGTATACTACGTATACTACGCCTGTTATAGATTATATATTCCTTAAAGAATATTTCTGGAGAATTGGGTAGGTACGACGCTTTGCTAGAAGCCAACCATGTCTCGTAAATCGGTAAGAACATGGTACGAGGTACGCACGTGTTCAGATAGTCCGATGACCAGATTTACTGCCAATATATCCAGGGATCTCATGGGTCGCTTCCCGAAGATTCACCGATGACGTATGACTCGAACATAATTAATCTGGGATTAATTATAAGAGAGAGAAAATTAATCTAGGATTAATTACGGCAAGATTTTATATGGGATAAAATTTTACTAGAAGAGAGAGAACAATTAATTTGGAATTAATCGATAAAATAACATATTTGATATATTAAATGAAATTAGATTTCATAACGGAATTAAAATTAGATTTTAATTCTGGCGAACGAATTAATTTAGAATTAATTCGCGAGCGACATTAATATAATTTTACGAGGCATTATTATTTAATTAAATTTGATTTAATTAAGTCGCAATGGAAAGTTCGGTAATTCAGAATTAACGAATCCGAACCCGGAATGTGTTTGCGGGCCCACTCAGATTTTCAATTCAAGTGGGGCCCACGTGTCACATCGCAAGTCACATCACTTGTCTTTCTCATCACTTTTTGTGATGGAAGTTAGTGTGATGTGATATTGGCTTGTTTTTCACACAAGTTTGTAAAGTGATGGACTTTTACCAACTTTGATTTTGGTATATCAATATTTGATTTTTGGAAAGTCAAATAACACTTAACACATTCACTCATATCTCATGTCTTCTCTATCATTCACACCATTTGCTTTCTCCCTCTCCAAAATCTTGGCTTGGCCGAGAGTTACAAGGAAGAAATCGGGGAAATTTTGTTGCAAAATTCTCCATTGCTAGCACATCAAAGATCATACAAATGTGATAAGGAAACTTTTCCCAAGAGTTTGGAATCCTTTCTCAAAGCTTGGAGCTTGACACTCAACATTGGAGGAGCTTGGAGCAACTTCAAAGGAAGCAAAAATTTTGAACTCTACACATCCATCCAACCGAGTATTATGAGTATATTTCCGTTATACTTCATTACGTATTCACATGATTTTATGCTTAATATGATCTTGGTTTGTTCATTAGAACCCAACAATTAGGTGTGAACCGATGCTCATGATATCTTGTGATATATCCAGAGAGTATCCGTCAGCCCATGTACGAGATTTAGATATCCACTTTGTGATCGTTAAATCTCTGGCCAGAGTACATTCTAGAATTGAGTTTCCAATATTGATTGAGAGATCACGAATATATCGCGACACATAGATTAATTGTACACTAGTGGAGATTTGACGATCTCATATATGTCTCTGGTACAATTTGAATAGCTTATGACGAAATGACTATATGACATGTTTACAACTTGACTTGTATGGTTCAACGCGATTATCTGCGGTCATCATAATTTGCGAGTGGGTAAATTATAGACACGGAATATGTTCTGTGACAAATATACCTGAACCTGAGAATCTCACTAATAAAGTATACGTAAAAAGAATTAATGTAATTAATTACGAATAATATGGATTATTCGTAACGTTACAAATACTGTGTATTTTCCTATCTAATGTGTATTATATTTTATACATAATTTGATTATATATACATTATAATTTTGACACATGTATTTAATTAATTAAAATTAATTAATTATTTGATAAATAAATAATTTATGTTTTTATTTGGTGTAATTAATATGTGTTTGACTCATGTACTCCTTTTAATATTAATTAATTAAAAAGTTAGTTAATCAATTAATTATTAAAAACTTATATGATAAGCTTTGCTAAATGGCAAAATATTGGCCATGTATTGGCTTAATATTAGCCATGTATATTTAGTGTCAAAATGACCAAAATACCTTCCCTAATATGTAACCAAATTTTGGCCAATGGGAAATTAAGTGAAAAATTATTTTTCATTTTTGGTTTGGTTTGAGAAGTTTTGAAAGGGTTCAAGAGAGAGCTTAAAATTAGGGTTTTTAATTTGGTTGAATCAAGCATCAAATTGGAAGCATAGATGGATTATTTGGGAGCTTAAAAATAGGCTTGCAAGGAAATTAAGTTAATTTCTATTATCCTTTGTGTTGTTAATTGCTTACAATTAGTTCACAATTAGATACATGAGATGTAACTTTAATCCATACTTGTTTGATGTGTATGGAATGGTAGAAACCAAATTAGTTAACCTAAATATGCATGTGTAAAATTAATTAGGCCAATTAGTGTAATTATACCTAATTAGAGTGTAGGAGACCAAAATTGTCATTCTAGAATTGCTTGTGCCACTCCTTAGTGACCTAAAATTGTTCTAGAGTGACTTTGTGGTGGTAACTTTCCTTAGTTATTTTTTGATTAGTTAATTGCATGAATTTTGAATTAATTGGGTGTTAATATTTTTTAAATATATAATTAATTTAAAAGTGTTGATTTTATGAAATTGAAGTATTGTTGATGAAATTGGATTTGTGATAATGTGTAGAAAATATTTTCGGAATTTTCAGAATTATTCGGGAGCGTTTTGGGATTTTTTTCTCGAAAAACCTCAATAGGGGCAAAATCATAATTTACTGAAATTATGAATTTTTGGCCATTGCTACAAAACTCAGACTACTGTAGCAGTGCGTGTAGTGTGTAGATTAATTCTTGGAATTTTTGGAATCATTCTGATATAGTTTTGGGAATTTTCCACAATTTATTGAAATTACCATAATTGGCCACTGCTATAGTAAACATGTCACTGTAGCAGTCAAATTTTGTCACAAATCTTTATGTATAATCACACTTCAATATTTGATATTAATGAGTGATATGGGTAAATACATATAAATTACATGTATTTAATTGTTGGACAATTATGACCCATAACATCACTATTTGTAAAGAACATGATGTTTTTGTACAAATTAACTATGTGACAAAAGGAAATTGTTATTTTATCATTATTGTAATTGGATTACTTTGATATATATAATGATAAAAGTCCTTATGGTTAAATCGGATTAATAAGATAAGAGACAATATTAATCCACAAACGGTTTAATCATTAAATATCCCTAATCGTAGTATTATTGAGACTGGACATCGATAATGCAGAATATACTAGTATTACACTTGTGCGCGTTATGGAAGCTTAACGACATAGTTCTCATATATTTAGGTATTGGATACTTATGCAAGTGTGATAAGATGTTCTGTTAGCCGTTGGACCAGGAACAGCTTCGCTCTTGATAGACACCCTCGGAGTCCCATTGGTAGTATGACTATGTGTCTATGGGAATCCGAATCAAGGTAGGTGTATGTGATCTTTAACCTGAGACTTGCATCACCATTACTTGCGACAATCAGTTTACTTTGGTATTGGTAGTTTGGAGCTTTAATAGGTTCTGTGTACGCCTCTACTGGGTTTACTAAGAATCGTAGTGTATTGGATATGATGTCAAAATGAGAGTATCACTTCAGTCATATGGAGATGATGGTCATGCAGCATACGGTACTAGTACTCCAAAATGCTGCAGCTATCGGGATAGTATGACTAGGTCATGATTATCCGATTACAGAGACTAGTTACGCGAGATCCGATATATCCTTCGTACGGGGCAGACACAACACCAGCCCTAGGCCTAACATGTGACATCCGATACTGGATCGTATTACACATTACATTGTATTACTACGCCTGATACATATAATATTCCTCGGAGGATATTTCTGGAGAATTGGGTAGGCACAGTGTTTTGCTAGAAGCCAACCATGTCTTGTAAATCGGTGAGAATGTGGTACGAGGTACGCACGTGTTCGGATAGTCCAATGACCGTATGTACTGCCACCATATCCAGGAATCTCTTGGGTCGCTTCCCAAAGATTCACCAATGACATTTGACTCGAATAGAATTAATCTGGGATTAATTATGAGAGAGAAAATTAATCTGGGATTAATTGCGGTAAGAATTAATCTGGGATTAATTCGTATAGAAGAGAGAGCACGATTAATTTGGAATTAATCGATAAAATAAATTTAATAGTTAAATTGGAATTTTCTATTTAATTTATTTATTTGGGCTAAAATAATATATCAGATATATTAATTGAAATTGGATTTCAATACGAGATTAAAATTGGATTTTAATTCAAGCAAACGAATTAATTTGGAATTAATTCGTAAGCGACTTTCGTAATAATTTTGCGAGGCATAATTAATTAATTAAATTGGATTTAATTATTTAGCGATGGAAAATTCATTTAATCGGATTAAACGAACCCGGGCCCAAAGTCTAGTTGTGTGAGCCAACTTAAATTTGGAATTTAAATGGGTGAGACCCATGACTTACAATACTTGTCACTATTTGATGGAAGTAGTTGGCAAATATTTAAGGCATCATTTAATCTCACAACTACCAACTTTTGGAAAGTGGACAAAACACAATTTTTTCTCTCTACTCCCTCCAATGCCGTGACATTCTCTTCTCCTTAGAGAAATTTTTGCTTCAAAATTTCTTGCAAGCTAGCACTTGGAGAGTTGAATCAAGGTGATAGGGAAACTCACCCAAGAGTTAGAAATAACATATCAAAGCTTGGAGCTTCATCCATCAAGTGAAATTTCGAATTTCACCCAAAATCAATGTAAGTTTTTTCCGCAACTCTACTTGATAATTCACACAATAATCATGTTTAGGATCTTGGACATGTCTTAGAGATACTAACAATGGTATCAGAGCCATCTAAACTTGATTTGAAATCTAGGGTTTATGAACTTTAATTTGGGGAGTTTATGCTTGGAGCATGTAAATTCAAAATTGATTGTTTGGTTGATGTTAGATGATGATGACTTAGAGTTATGCATTGTTGGATTTGTGAAAATTGATTGGATCAAAATTTCCCTAAATCTTTCACTTGGCCGAATATGAACCCTAGATATACTCATGGTGATTTTTTTTTGAAATTAGACACTTGGATGTGTTATAAGCATGAAATAAATGTTAATTGTTGATTTAATTGGATTGAAATCAAAATTGAATGTTATTTTCTTGCTATTTCCGTGAGATGCATGTTGTTAGAAGAATTGATTTTGCTTCAATTTGTGTTGGACATGAATTGAAATGATTAAGCATGATTAATTAGATTAATTAATGTTTTGGAAATATTAGATTAATTAATTAGTTGTGTTAATTACACTTTAATTGTATTAATGTGATATTTGGAATAATATATTAATCTAATTTTGTTGTATTTGGGCTAATGGGCTTGGTTGGGCCAAGTATGGTTTTGGACAATTGGGTTGGATCCTATTGGGCCTAAACCATTTCCATAAAAGTCCAAAATATGACTTTGGGCCTTTTATTATTTAATTGGGCCTAATGGGCCAAAATTTATTTTTGGCATAGGGGGATTCCTAAATGGGCCTTGGCATTTTGGGTTTGATCCATAATGGCCAAAATTCATGCCTAAAGAATTAATTAAAAGCCCATTGGACTTAATTGAATTGGCATTGGATGTTAATTGGGCCTTTGAGACCCATTTGGATTGGATAAGGAATCCAAGTCTAAAAAGGCACTATTATAAGTGTAATTGTTTAATTTGGAATTAAACATGAATTAGTATTGAATACAATTTAAATTGAATTTAAAATTATAGTTCGATATAATTCAAGAATACTTACTTTGAGTATTTATTCTTAAACGAGTTGGACTCGCGCAAATCAAATCGTTGTATGAACATTGGATGGTCATTAATTAAAGATTAATTAATTGGATTAGATTGATTGAAAACATGCCATGCGTGAATACTTGGATGTATTTGTTGAATAATGTATATCAGATGGATATTAGTTGGGTGGGGGCAATTTTGGAAATTGTTGTAAATATGGTATTTATTTGAAATTGGACCTGCGTGTCCAGCCTATCACCTCCTTATCTCATTGTATTTCTCTCTTCACCAATTCCCCTCAATGTAAATGAGGTCTCTTATAGTATTATGTAATTGGGTAGAAGAATGTAAAGTGCTAGCGGGAGAGAGGCAAGAGAGAGATTTGTTCTAGGAACAAATTTGTGAATATCCATCCGCATATCATTAATATTTTTATCGGGCCTTATTATGATTTTAGAATGCATGTTTAAGGGTGTATGATGATACCTAATCAAAGATAATAAATTGGTTGCCAATTTACGAAAAACACCCTCACTTTTATATTAAGTGTTTTTCATTCCATTGAGTAGTTCTCTCTCAAGATCCAAGATTGGCTTTGATTTGTTGGCCAAAGTCAAGATCATTGTCCATCACGGATGTGTTTGAACCATGAAAGCTTTGTTATACATCGCATGTCTTGGGCAGTTGTGACTTGTTGGCCAAAGTCAAGGTCACTTCTGTACATCGACGTGGATTACGAAGCTTTCCCACTATCAATGGGTCACGCTTAACTGGAATCAACATGGTAGATAAGTTAAGAATTCATAATTTGATTTTATGTACATAAAATGATATAATAACAGAGTTTCACATATGTGTGTAAGCATGAAATATGGAGTTTGGAGTAATAGCACAGAATGAACATATTGCAGAAAATAGCCAAGTAAATTCGAATATTGAGTACGAATGCAAGTTTAGGTAATAGCATGATATGACGAAATATGATATGTTTATTTGGCAATGTTTATAGTTTATGAATGTGAAGTGTGGTATGTAAGTTGTGTATTTTGTAATGGTATTGATTATATGAGTATTGAATCATAATAGTAATAGTTTAAAAATTGTGAAAGTAACAATGTATATAGCCTTATGAGATGGTAAAGTATGATTGTTCATATAAGTATATAAGTGTTTGATTAAGTATATACATCGGTTTTAACATTTGTGAGAATATGCAATGACAAATTAATATATAATTATATATATATGATTAGTGATATATATTATAAGAATATTGAGATGTGTGAGTAATGATATGAGTTAGCTGCAGGTGAATATTTTTATAGAAATAAAGTCTAATAGTTTAAGCATGAATATATGATAGTATGTGTGTATGACACATTAGACTGCATATGTTTATAAGATTGTGACAATTTTTAATCTAAATGAACTTGGTTGCTGCATGCAAAGTATATTAAGAATAGAGTAAGTATACAGAACATAAGATAGTTAAAGGTGGAAGCAGGAAAAAAGTAGGATTCACATGTCATTAATTTATAGGAATGTATGGACATATGCATGTAAATGTATGATAACATAAAGATAAGTATATAAGAAATGTATATGCATATTTGTGTGTTATGATTTTCAGAAGTTGAGTTAAAGTTAAGAATGTTTTTGAAATTCAAAGTGTTTTAAAGAAAAGTCTCAGATGCTTTTGAAAGAAATGTATTTCAGAAAATGTTTCTTATAGTTTTGAAATACGAAATATGTTTTTATGATTTTCGGGGCATGAGGAAAAAACTCACCCCAGTATGCAACTTGAGACAGGATGGAATTGAGGGACAAAGGACATGTGCACATGTAGAGGACTAGGGGGACGGCGATACGTAACGCCCCTAGATCCTAGTTTCAGAGCCAGGATGACGGCATAGGTTCGTGTACCTGGACTCTAGTTCAGAGCTTGGGTGGTAGCATAGATCCGCACCCCCAGTTCTAGATTGTGGCTTAGGGGACATCGATATGTAACGCCCCAAGACCAGTGTTTAAAAAAAACGGTTGAGGCGGCCGCCTCGAGGCGCCGCCTCGCCGCCTCGCGGCGACGGCTCCTCGAGGCGGCCGCATTATGCGGTTTTTCTGAGGCGCCCGCCTCTCTGCTGGTGAGGCGGCCTGAGGCGGCCGCCTCACCAGCAAAGGTTTTTTTTTTTTTTTTTTTTTAAATTTTCTAAAATGAAACGACGACGTTTTGGGCTTCCAAACATCGTCGTTCCATTGAACAACTGAGTGGCAGTAGAGCACTTGCACAAAAAAGGAGCAGAGACCAAAGTAAGTTAATCTTGTACAAATAATGCAATTTATATAATCAAATTAAAAAATAATACGACTTTATGTTATTTGTTTGGGAAAGGGAAAGCTCCACAATTAATGGATGAAGACAATACAAGTGAAGGAGGTTCTTTGGATGATGACCCATCTGATGATGACATAGATTTTGACCCAAGCTTCATGCCGCTAGACACTAATGATAGCTTATTTAGGGATTATTTATCAATAATTTTTTGAACATACTATGAATTATGAAGAAAGTAATGTATTTTGGATTACTTATCAATAGTTTTTTTAACATACTATGAATTATGAAGAAATGAATGTATTTTGGATTGTTTTTCCGATTTTCGGATCGAGGCGCCCGCCTCACCGCCTCGAGGAGGTCCGCCTCGCGCCTCAATGGCCGGCCGCCTCGAGGCGCCGCCCCGTATTTTTAAACATTGCCCAAGACCACCAGTTTCAGAGGCAGTAGTGACATGCTTTGGGGGACGGCGATACGTAACGCCCCAAAGTCATGGATTTGCACTTCTAGCCCAGTTAGGCACATGGGGGGACGGCGATACGTACCACCCCAATGCGTCCAATTTTTCTACAATAACAGAGATATCTTTTTCAGAAGGTTTTCATAAAATGTTTTCAGATATAAGAAAAGTATGAGTTTCAAGAGAGTTTTCAGAAAAGCTTTAAGTTTAATGGTTTTTTTTTTCAGAAAGAAAAAGATAAGTAAAGTTTTCAACAAAGAATTTTCAGAAAATTTTCAAAAAGCATTTTTTAAAAGCATAGCATGTTAAGTAGAATATAGTTTACAAGTCATGCATATGAATCATATATTCTAGTAATCATCTGAGATACATATAGTTGATGTTAATGCATTATAACATGATTACCTTTAGATGCTTTTACATATGGTTATTGTTTGTACGTGTCGAATGGTTACACAGAAGGAACATTTTGTAAAACACTAGTATATGATAATATGATTATATATACGTATGCATGGTTGATAATAGTGTATTAAAGGTTGATAGAAAGAGTATTGTATTATACTGATTTGATGATATTTCAAGAAAGTGCAAGTAAGAAGTTTTATTAATTGTCTGATCTTGATTGGCATCGAGTGTACATGAAGAAAAAATAATATCAGAGTAGCGCAATGAAAGCATGATTGGGTTTTGACATAGTTGACAGTGACATAGAAACTTGATGTATATATTAAGATGTTTAAAACTATAAACGATAAACAAAATTTAAAGTATGTGAGTGATCTGATAAAAAGATCAGTAACAAGTAAGATGTTTACAAATGGATAGGAACTAGATAGTTAGCTCAGACCTAATACATAATTGTATGGTCACATAGACAACTCAGGTTAACACAAAAATGGAATTCAGACTTTGTGTGTGTTTGACGCTCAAGGTATGAGCATAATTACTTACTGAGTCTTATGACTCACTTTCCAACAGTGTTTGAGTTTTGCAAGTTGGTGACCTGATTGGTAAACCACATATATCAGATTTTGGGAAGCCGGATAGCAGAGTTGCAGTCAGCCAGTCACCAGGTCTTGGGAGTATATGTTTAGTTATTAAGAACATAAGTTGTATAAGTTACGTTGTAAAAGTTTTTGTTCATATGCATTTTCGGGCATGGAGCCCAATTGTATTGTGTCATGAGTTCATCATTTTAGTGTCATATTATGTGTTGGGGCCCTATAGACCGCATTACATTGCATAATTATGAGTCATGCATGAAAGTTAGCTAGAGGCTTATGGTGATAGGATAAACTATCGTCTGCCGGTAGAATCTCCGGTAGCGGGATGTTACAAACAGGTTAGGAAATATATTGGATATATGTTTTGGACTTGGAGGTCCACCTACCGGATCTAGGAATTGGATGAGATCCAATTGATCTTAGAGATCTACCTAGTTAAGTTTTATACCGCTCTTGGCCAAAGTCAAGATTATGTATTATTTAACGGGATCCTAGCCCACTAGGAAATTAGGTTTCCCGAGTACTCAACAGAGGGTTAGAGGCTCGCAATAAAATAGTATGAGGCTAGTATTAAATTTACAATTTTGTTTAATACTCGCTAAAATGCGCGCTCTTTTATTATTATATCTCGTTATATATATATATTAGTTGGACTAATATTTATTTTATTGTTTTCTTTGAACAGTTAGACTGTACAAGACACTACTCCACTTGTAGTTGGTTATATAGTTGGACTATAGTAACCATTGTATTTTGAGTGTACCCGAAATCGTTGGTTGGATAGTTGGATAATAGCAATCAAGATGGTTGGAAAGATTAGCGTTAGAGTCATAATCATGGGCGAGAATGTCTTTAACGGCGTAAATTTTCCAGATTGGGAAATAAATTTCAGGATAGTCCTAAGAGCTGAGAAGTTACTCTAGGTTATAGAGAGACCTCTCGGGCCTGAGCCCCGACTTTAGCAAACAGTAGAGCATGAACTTTGGAAGACTCATCGTGATGATAACTTTACTGCTCAATCTGTCATGCTTACTGCAATGACTCATCAATTTCGTTGTTAGAACAAAGGATTGGATCCTTATAACATGATGTTGAAATTGAAGGACCTTCACATATCTAATCTTAGATCTCATAAGTACGAATTGCAGAAGAAGCTCTTTCGCTCGTGTATGTCAGAGGGTACATCCGTCGAACACTACGTGTCGCAGATGATTGCTGACATCGAACAGCTAGGTCAGCTGGGCATTACCTTCGAGGCCGAGACTTCCATAGATTTGATCTTACAGTCTCTGCCCGACTGTTGGGGCGGGTTCGTCATGAACTATAATATGTTGAACCAAGAAAAGACTATTGGAGAGTTAATGGCGATGCTGAAAGAGGCAGAGCCAGAGCTTCTGAAGGGCAAGAAGTGCGAGACGCATCTTACTTCGACCTCCTAGAAAGCGAAGGCTTGGCCGAAGGCTTCTGAGGGTGTGAAGAAAAAGAAGAAAAATGGCAAGGCTAAATTGTCATAGTCTTCTGGGAAGACAAATGACATATCCCAAGACGTTTGCCTACACTGTGGCAAACAGGGTCACTGGAAGCGTGACCGCCGTAAGTACAAGGCGAACTTGAAGGAAGTGAAGGCGGGCAAGGCTCCGGCTTCAGGTATGTTTGTTATTGAAATAAACATGTCCACTACTGGTTTTAAAAATTGGATTTTTGATACTGGATGTGGTATTCACAATGTACTGATGTGCAAGATCTGCAGATTAGCAGGAGACTGGCTTCAGGTGAGATCGACCTACGAGTCGGAAACGGGACGAGAGTCGCTGTTTTGGCTGTTGGCACCTATGTTTTGAATCTGCCTTCGGGGCATGTAATTACATTAGGTGACTGTTATTTTGTACCTAGTTTGACTAGGAACATCATATATGTATCTAGTTTGACCCGATGTGGGTATACCTTTGTATTCCGGAATACTAGGTGTTTTGTATATAAATATGATATTTTGATATGTACATCAGATGCTAATAATGATCTTTATAATTTGAATATAAATGAATCTCAAACATATAACATGAAAAATAAAAGGCTCAAATTGAGTAACAAAGATGAGACTTATTTGTGGCATTGTCATTTGGGACACATTAACAAGACTCGTATATCCACTCTTTTGAAGAATGAATACTTGGACGGATTTGATCATAATTCATATGATGTATGCTAATCTTGTTTTTTAGGTAAAATGCCTAAAACACATTTTAATGGTAAAGGTGTACGTGCCATTGAGCTGTTAGCCCTCGTTCATAGTGACGTATGCGGGCCCATGTCTAGCCAGGCTAGAGGTGGATATGAATACTTCGTAACCTTTACGGATGATGCATCGCGTTATGGTTATGTGTATCTTATGAAACACAAGTCGGAAACTTTTGAGAAATTCAAAGAGTTTCGACACGAAGTAGAAAAACAGACTGGTAAAAATATTAAAACATTACGGTCGGATCGTAGTGGAGAATACTTAAGCAATGGGTTTCAAGATTACTTGAAAGAATATGGTAGTCTTTCACATTGGACTCCTCCCGGAACACCTCAATTGAACGGTGTGTTCGAACGGAGAAACCGAACTTTGTTGGACATGGTAAGGTCAATGATGAGTCGCACCGAGCAACCGATTTCCTTCTGGAGATATGCATTGAACAATGCAATACTTATTTTGAATAAGGTTCCATCAAAGTCTGTTGGACAGACTCCGTATGAGATATGGACAAGAAAGAAACCGAGTTTCTCATTCCTGAGGATTTGGGAATGCTGGGCATATGTTAAACGTTTGGATGGTACCAAACTAGAACCCGAATCGGATAAGTGCCTATTTGTAGGTTATCATAGGGAAACCAAGTGATATTACTTCTACCACCCACAAGAGAACAAAATATTGTTTTTCTTCATGCAGTTTTCCTTGAAAATGAATTCATAGATGCAGTGATAAGTGGGAAGAAAGTAGAACTCGATGAAAATCAAATGATATTACTTCTACAACCCATAAGAGAACAAAGTATTTGTTTTTCTTCATGCAGTTTTCCTTGAAAAGGAATTCATAGATGCAGTGATAAGTGGGAAGAAAGTAGAACTCGATGAAAATCGGAGTGATACTATTCCTGGCACCGACCCCATCACGGAACACGAACAGTTCATCAGGGATGAGACTATTCCACAATCTTCTAATACACAAGAACCACGTAAGTTGGAAAGAGTAAGAAAACAACCTGAGAGGTATGTGTTTCTGATCTCACCTCATGTAGACATCAATCTTATTAAGGAAGATGAACCGGCTACGTATGAGGAAGCGATACAAGGTATCGACTCCGTTTTATGGCAAAAGGCCATGAAGTCCGAAATGGATTCCATGTATACCAACCAAGTTTGGACACTGGTTGATGCACCAGAAGGCATTAAGCCTATTGGTTGTAAATGGGTCTTCAAAAGGAAGACGGACATGGAAGGCAACATACAAACGTACAAAGCTAGGCTTGTAGCGAAAGAGTATCGTCAACGACATGGTGTCGATTATAATGAAACTTTTTCACCTGTTTCCATGATGAAATCCATTCGGATAATGCTTGCTATTACTGCATATTTCGATTATGAAATATGGCAAATGGACATCAAAATCGCTTTCCTCAATGGAAACCTTTTGGAGGATGTTTATATGCAACAGCCTGACGATTTTGTCGTGCTAAAACTTGCAAACAAGGTTTGCAAGTTAAATCGATCCATTTATGGATTGAAGCAAACATCGCGTTTTTGGAACCAACATTTTGATGATATCATAAAAGAATATGGTTTCATTCAAAACGAAGATGATTCTTGTGTATATAAGAAGGTTAGTGGGAGCGCACTGACATTCATTGTCCTATACGTTGATGATGTATTACTTCTTGGCAATGACATTCCCATGCTACAATCGGTGAAAGCGTGACTTTCATTAAAATTCTCCATGAAAGACCTGAGAGAAGCAGCATTTATTCTGGGAAGACGGATCTACCGGGATAGACCTAGAAAGCTACTTGGACTCTCCTAGAGCTCGTATATTGACAAAGTGTTGAAGAGATTCAACATGGATCAGTCCAAGAGGGGGCTGCTTCCAGTGTCATATGGCGTCTCTCTATCTAAGGATATGTGTCCTAAAACTCAAGATGAGAGAGATGCAATGATTCAGATCCCGTATGCTTCCGTAGTCGGATCGATCATGTACGCCATGATATATACGCGACCTGATGTCTCTTATGCTTTGAGCATATGCAGTCGCTATCAGGGCGATCCAGGTGATGGTCACTGGATTACGGTAAAGAACATCATTAAGTATCTTAGACGAACTAAGGATGCTTTCTTAGTATATGGGGATGGAGAACTTGAGGTGACTGGGTTCGCCGATGCAAGTTTCCAAACCAATAAAGACGACTGTAAGTCGCAATCAGGGTACATATTTTTTGAACAACTGAGCAATGAGCTGGAAATCTTCCAAGCAAGAGACTGTTGATGATTCAACAACAGAAGCGGAATATATTGATGCAGCTGAGGCAGCAAAAGAAGCAGTTTGGATCCGTAAATTCCTAATTGGATTAGGAGTAATTCTGTTAGCAGCTGAGCTCGTACCTTTGTATTGTGAAAATAATGGGGCTATAACACAGGCTAAGGAACCACGGTCTTATCAACGGTCCAAACATGTACTTCGACGGTTTCATCTGATTCGTGAGATCATACATCGTGGCGATGTGAAGATCGAGAAGATCGCATCAGATGAAAACATTACAGATCCGCTTACGAAAGCCATTTCTCAGCAAAAGTTTGAGCGATATGTACATAGTTCAGGTATTAGATATTTGAGTGATTGGCTATGAGCCAAGTGGGAGATTGTTGGATAATTATGACACATAGCATCACTATTTGTAAAGAACATGGTGTTTTTGTACAAATTAATTATGTGACAAAAGGAAATTGCTATTTTATCATTATTGTAATTGAATTACTTAGATATATATAATGATAAAAGTCCTTATGGTTAAATCAGATTAATAAGATATGAGACAACATTAATCCACAAACGGTTTAATCATTAAATATCCATAGTCGTAGTATTATCGAGACTGGACATCGATTATATGGAATAGACTAGTATTATACTTGTCCGCATTATGGAAGCTTAATGATATAGTTCTCATATATTTAGGTATTGGATACTTATGCAAGTGTGATAAGAGGTTCTGTTAGCCGTTGGACCAGGAACAGCTTCGCTCTGGATAGACCCCCTCAAAGTCTAATTGGTAGTATGACTATGTGTCTATGGGAATCCGAATCAAAGTATGTGTATGTGATCTTTAACCTGAGACTTGCATCGCTATTACTTGCGACAATCAGTTTCCTTTGGTATTGGTCGTCTGGAGCTTTAATAGGTTTTATGTACGCCTCTGCTGGGTTTACTGAGAATCATTGTGTATTGGATGTGATGTCAAGATGAGAATATCACTTCAGTTATATGGAGATGAGATGATTGTCACGCAAGATATGATACTAGTACTCTTAAATGCTATAGCTATCGGGATTGTATGACTAGGTCATGATTATCAATTACATAGACTAGTTACGCGGGATCCGACATATGCTTCGTACGACACAGCGCCAACCCTAGGCCTAGCATGTGACATCCGATATTGGATCGTATTACGCATTACATTGTATTACTACACCTAATACAGATTATATTCCTCGGAGGATATTTCTGGAGAATTGGGTAGGCACGATGCTTTGTTAGAAGCCAACTATGTCTTGTTAATCGGTGTACGCACGTGTTCGGATAGTCTGATGACCGTATTTACTGCCAACATATCTGGGAATCTCTTTGGTCGCTTCCCAAAGATTCACCAATGACATTTGACTCGAATAGAATTAATCTGGGATTAATTAAGAGAGAAAATTAATCTGGGATTAATTGTGGCAAGAATTAATCTGGGATTAATTCGTATTGAAGAGAGAGTGCGATTAATTTGGAATTAATCGATAAAATAAATTTAATAGTTAAATTGGATTTTTCTATTTAATTTATTTATTTGGGATAAAATAATATATCGGATATATTAATTGAAATTGGATTTCAATACGAGATTAAAATTGGATTTTAATTCAAGCGAACAAATTAATTTAAAATTAATTCGTAAATGACTTTCGTAATAATTTTGTGAGGCATAATTATTTAATTAAATTGGATTTAATTATTTAGCGACGGAAAATTCGTTTAATCGGATTAAACGAACCCGGGCTCAAAATATAGTTGTGTGAGCCAACTTAAATTTGGAATTTAAATAGGTGGGACCCATGACTTACATCACTTATCACTATTTGATGGAAGTAGTTGGCAAATATTTAAGGCATCATTTAATCTCACAACTACCAACTTTTGGAAAGTGGACACAACATAATTTTTTGGAAAGTGGACACAACACAATTTTTTCTCTCTTCTCCCTCCAATGTCGTGACTTTCTCTTATCCTTAGAGAAATTTTTGGTTCAAAATTTCTTGCAAGCTAGCACTTGGAGAGTTGAATCAAGGTGATAGGGAAACTCACCCAAGAGTTAGAAACAACATATCAAAGCTTGGAGCTCCATCCATCAAGTGAAATTTCGATTTTCACCCAAAATCAATTTAAGTTTTTTCCGCAACTCTAATTGATAATTCACACAATAATCATGTAGCTTCATCCATCAAGTGAAATTTCGAATTTCACCCAAAATCAATGTAAGTTTTTTCCGCAACTCTACTTGATAATTCACACAATAATCATGTTTAGGATCTTGGGCATGTCTTAGAGACACTAACATTGATATCTAATAATTTAGCAGAATTAAAAATATTTTAAAAGTCGATTTCGTTCACCGATGCGCTTTAACATCATTTGCCCAAACAATTACATAAATGTAACATCTTAGTGATTGGTAGAACAGTAGTTGCTTTACTTCCCATTGCAATAATCACATACAAACTACCTAAGATTCTCTGATGATCATCAATTCATTAGTTTGATAATGAAAAAATTACACTTTGTATTATATTTACAATGGTAAGAGTCTTTATAGAGGCTATATAGAAAACCAAAATAGAAAATGAATCTTATAATTATGTACAATAATAATAAATATATGAAATCTTCATATAATAGAGAAATATAATAAAATTACAAACATAAGGATACTAAGAATTAGGGCTAAGCACCGGTTCCAGTTCTATCTGAAACCAGTTGGAACCGAACCAGCTTTTTGGGTTTGGAATCGGAACCAGATGGAACCGGACCAGTTTCAGGTTCTAAAATGGAATAATGGAATTTAAAGGGTCCGGTTTCGGTTTTGTCAAGGACGGAATCGGAATCGGATCATAACTTATTTTGGAAACTGAATTTAGAACTAATTTCGTAAACAAATTAAAACCCAATTTCATAACCAGTTTTAAAACCCAATTTCATAACCTAAATTAAAGCCCAATTTAAACTCAATTTCATAATCAGTTTAAAACTCAATTTCATAACCCAGTTAAAATCCAATTTCATAACCCAATTTAAACCTATACACTTCGTACAAGAATATTATGTATTGAGTCAAAAATATTATGCAATATGAAGTTTTATTTATTGTTTTATTTCTGTATAGACAGTTGCTAAGAATATTATGTAATATTCAAGTGTGAGAAATAATTATATTTTCAAAGTTTGATAGTAAAAAAATAAATAGGATAAATCAAAACCGGACCGAAATTGAATTGGAACTGATTAATAGAGTACCCTATTTAATTGGGCAGGATTCGGTTCCACGCGGAACTAAATTGGAACCGATTAATAGGGTACCCTTTTTAATTGGGTAGGTACTGATTCCACGCGGAACCGAATATGAACCAATTAGTAGGGTACCCTATTTAATAGGGTAGGTTCCAGTCCCACATAGTTAGGAGTCAATTTTTTCCGGGTAAGTTCCAGCTCTACGCGGAACCGGAACCGGAACCGAAACCGGATTTGCTCACCCCTACAAGGAATTCTATCATGGAGATTGATTCCATAATAAAGAGATAATATTTCATTAATATTGTTTACATAATAATATTCCTTAACATCGTTTCTAAAATAATATTTCCTCAATACCCCCTTCAAATTCAAGCTGGTAACGAAGGAATTGGCTTGAGTTTGCTTCTTGAAATCGGATATCGGAGTTCTGAAATTGGAAATATTGAAACTTGGAGGCTGAAAACTTTGAGATAATTGATGAGCTTTAACCTACGAAGCTCGAAAGGGGAGCCGAACCAAGAGAGAGCTTTAACCTACGAAGCCTTAAAAGAGAGCCGAAGCATAAGAATAAACCAAATCCCGAAATGGATTGAAATCCCGAGAAGGTGTTGAAGCTTGAGAGAGTTGAAACCTGAGAGGGAGCCGAAGCCGAGAGAGAGAGCCGATGCCCAAGAGAGAGTGAAATCCCGACAAAGCCGAAGCTCGAGAGAGAGCCGAAGTCATGAGAGAGTCGATGCCTGAGAGGGAGTGAAATCTCGAGATGGTGCCGAAGCCTGAGAGATCCAAAGCCCGAGAAATAGTTGATGCTCGAGAGGGAGTAAGATCCCGACAGAGACCCGAAGCCCAAGAAAGAGCCGAAGTCCGAGTGGAAGTGAAATCCCGACAGAGAACTGAAGCCCGAGAGAAAGCCGAAGCTCGAGAGAGAGTCAAAGTATGAGAGGGAGTGAAATCCCGATAGAGATTCGAAGCTTGAGAGGGAGTAAAATTCTTATAGAGAGCCGAAGCCGAGAGAGAGTGAAATCTTGATGGGGAGCCGATGTCCGATAGGGAGAGCAATGTATGTAAAACTAACACAAAATGACATTGAAAACGACAATGTTGGTGCAATTACGAGGCTTTGAACTGAAACTTGCAAGTTCCAAACCATTGATGGCTTCTATTGCAGCATTAATGAATAGGAGAGACGAGCTCAAAACGCAGAGAGAGATAGGCCAAAAGGATACGTCACAAGGCAGTTGACTCCAACGAAGCAATTGAATGAACCACAAAACAGAGCTACTGACTTGAGGGAAATGTTGCTGCTATTGTGCACATGAAGGTGTGATGACCTTGGATTTGGTCGTTGGAGGATGTGAGTGTTGGTGGAATGTGCAATTGATAGTGAACGTCACTATGTTGTGATGGATTTGTTAGGTGAAGTTGCAGGTTGGCGATGGGCAAGGTAGTAGTAGGCAATGAGGCGTGTTAGGTTCACGTAATTATGGTAGCCGTGATCCCCCACGCGTCGATGAGAATCGGAGAGAGTGAAACTAGATGAAAATCGGAGAGAATGAAACTAGATGAGTCAGAACCTGATGTCTGATACTTTATTAGATAATAAAAAGATAATATTTTCTTAATATTATTTCCATAATAATATTCTTTAACACCGTTTCATAATAATATTTCCTTAGCATCATCATAACCCCAAAACAGGCCATATATTTACACATACAGTTAGGGGTGACAAAAAGATCTGGATCTGACCCGGAAGGACCCGAGTGCTGAAATACCCAGGTTCGTAAATTTTTTTGCAAACCCGGGTCTTTATTTTAAAGACCCGGACATAACCGGGTCCGGATACATGACTGGAAGATTCCAGACACTGGTACTCGGGACCCGGTTAATTAAAAAATAAAAAAAAGTAAAATATAAAAGGTAAAGAATCCTAAAAATCCCTAATCTTATCTTTTCATTGCGATTTCACACTCTCTCTCACAACTTCATCGCCTTCATCACATCATCTTCATCTTCATCCGAATCATCCCTCTCTTCTCAGACTCTCTGCTCTCACTCTCAGTTCTCAGTTCTCACATCAGTCATCAACTCATCATATGCCAAGGTGATCAAGAAACTGAACTTTTATGGTCAAACCTCTGGAAGTCGAGGTGTTGTTATCATGTTCACCTCTACTTTTCTTTCATTGCACTTGTGATTACTCAGAGTACCTCTGCGGCAGTGATTTTGTAGTTGAAATGATGACATTTTTTTATGAGATGATTAAACAATTCAATAATCTTCCGTAATGGTTGATGCTGCCGTCAACTTTTTAATGAATTTTGTCAAATTTATCTCCATAAATGGGTTAACATATCATAGAGATGATTTTCTGGTGCTATGCTATTTCTAGAATTGGAGGAGAGCCTGAATCTGGCATGGTGGCTTCATGGAAACATATAAAGATGTGATTTAATCTTATGGAATATCAAGCCTAAAAATCTTCAAAATTTTTCATTAAAAGTAATATCAATGGCAATGCTAAATAAGGTTTTTTGTTTTCATTTTTGCCATTAAAAATAATATCAATGCTACACTGAAGTGACTGAACTCTGACTAAAATGCAGATCCCGAATCCGAATCCGGGTATATCCGGGTCCAGATTCGGATGAGTTCACTCGGGTCTTGATCCGGACCTGGGATTTAATAAAAGTGTCCAGCCTCGGACCCGGATCCAGCCGGATCCGGATCGGGTTCTGGATTTTGCTATCCCTACGTACAGTCAAATGCAAAGATGATTTACCTTTACACAGAAAAATAACCAGCACCAAATCAGGCGAGAGCTAGAGGGGGCGAATTTGGGAAATGGAAAGTTGGAAACCTATTTTATCTTTATATATTTAACCAAAATGATGTGATTTTGATTAAGGACCGGGGTTTCAGGGTGGCTTTCAGGTCTAATTCTGGTTTCATAAAGGGTAAAAACATGTACCACCATATCTTGTAAAGACTGCTTCCTAAAATTTAGAACTGAAACTTATTATGTTGCCAATCAGTTTCGATTCTGAAATCTACCTAACATAATCAGATCTAATCGGTTCTTCCGAATATACCCAAAACCATTAACTCAAATATTTGAATCAAATTGCAACCCTATAACTTACGCATATAAAAAATAAACAAAATAAATAAAATATTGATGATGATTTTCTGCCCCAAGAAACTTTGAAGCCTGAAGAGGGGTATAATGAAATTTTCACTTAAACAGATGGAGGTCCAAGGTCCTTTTCAAGATGAGAGGTCAGATGAAGGGGCCCGAGCCCAAGACGCAAAAGGACATGAGGGAAGAACCAGACCCGATCTGATATAAAGACATCAGATTCTACAACACTTGAGCATCTGTGAAGGCCGACCCGACCTAGTAAAGTGAGGAAAGTGAAGGTCTCAACACCGACCCGACCTGGTGGGACATGTTGATCATTTCAGTTTACAGTTGATCATCTCAACTTACTGGCCCGATGAGGTAGGTTAGGGTAATGGTATTATGTTCAACTCTGCGCGACGTTAGCCCTAAACAGAAGTTTGGGTTTCCCAAGGATTGATGAGATAGAAGTAGGCCAATGGCTGATAGGACGAAGCATGGCTGTAAGTTTATTGACTGACACACGCTATCTCATAGGAGTGGTTAGAGTACAGGCTGGCACTGTGGCATATCGTGTAGCAGTTACCAAAATTAGCATGGTTTAATGATATTCAGGTGGAAAGTCGTAGGGGTGTCAGGTGGCTGGGCTATAATCCGTAGGGTAATTGAGGAAGAAAGCCTAGGCAATAATGGCTTAGTAACGTGGCTGGCGTCACGAAGTTAGTGTAATAGTGGAATTTGGCTTAATATATAAATGGTTTGAGGGTTCATTGTAAATGGTTGATCAATTTTATTCACAAGCTCTTGTAACTTATAATAGAGAGAAAAGAATCCCACCCTAGAGAAACAAAATAGGTCGGTCAGACCCGAGCTAGTAAAAAAAGTTTCTTTTTCCCTTGTGTCTATGGAAGTAAGTTCGATCCATTCTGTCAAACAACGTTAACTCATTTGTTTTGTCTGTGTGCTTTCTTTCTGCCTGCTAAGCTTGCATTCGATTCCCAGCAAACCAAACAAATTCACTGCTTGGGGGAGGTTTGTTCGAGAGTGGTTTTCCAGAATTACCCTTGGAACCAAAAATAGTCGTCAACAGTTGGCCCGTCTGTGGGGAGCGGTATAAGAAGTAACAAACACACTAAGGCGATGGAAGGAGAGGGGAACCACAGATCTTCAGAGGCTTTGACAACGGAGTGGATGGAGAAAATGGAAGAAACCATGCGAAGTGAGAGAGAAAGTGCTCAAAAGGAAAGGGAGGCAACTCAAAGCTTCATGATGGAGAAGTTGGAGGGGTTGGAAAAGAAGACGAGATAAAACAAGGAAGCAAGCCCCAACCAAAGAAAGAAGGAGATAGCGAGAGGAAAAAGAATCGATGGAGCAGAAGAAGACGGCGAAATGGGAATATGAGTACCCATAAAGTGAGATTGATAGTCATTGCCGGAGTCGCGCCGGGGGAGGAGTAGTGGGAAGAAGGGGAAGGCAGAGAAACTCTGGAATCCTCTAGTAACAGTTCATGTTTCACGGACAGTGACATAGAGCAACACTTGGGGGGAAGGGCTTGAAGCTCCCGATAATGGAATATATCGTGCTCGGAGTGGAAAACGTGGGGAATCCCGTGGACGTGAGCGTAAAAATCTTGAGAACCAGATGAGAAGTTTGTTTCGGAAGGAGATGAGGAAGTGGCAGGAAAGGATGAAAGATGGTCCAAGGGGTGACCAAGACATGGATGCGACATCCACTTTTTCAAAGGAAATTATGGTAATGGAATTTCCATGGAGATTCACCATCCCTTCAATGGATGTCTATAAAGGGAGCGTAGACCCCAAGTCCCATGTTGAGAAGTTTGTTTTGCTGATGGAGATTCAGGGAATGACCAGAGATGCCATCTGCAAGGTGTTCCCTTTAACCTTGGGCGGGTCAGCCAACTTATGGTTAAGGAACATAACTCGGGGAGTATCAATAGCTTCGTGAAGTTGAGGAAATCCTTTGTGCGACACTTCAAAGGGGCTTCCGTGTTAGGGTTGGTACTCAGAGCGCCAATCCGGATTGTATTTATGTCCGATTCATGAATACGAATAATTCATTTTTCCATAATGTTACATATTAATGGTTGCACCTCTTGCTTTTATATACGTATTCGATCTGATTATGATTAGATTGAAACTAAATCTGATTTAGTGATATGTATATATTAGACAAAGACCCCATGATTTACAACATAATGCGCAGTTACAATGTAGTTTGTACTTGACATTGGGAAATGTGACTATCAGTTGTATATTCTCAAATAATGTTCATGGTCAAGATTTATTGACACGTGTCGGTTAGTAAAATCCGCTGAAACCAGTACATGTCGTATATCGGAACTTGGTCCGATGGTTTATCCCAATGAATCATAAGTCTCGGGAGACTCGTATAGACGTGTAGGTGTTTATTTGATAAACATTGAACTGCTCACCGAAGATTTCCCAATAGATGGTACACCAACGTCAATAGGAATATTCTCGAGTCGAGTAGCATAATGGTCCTTCAACTTGAGATACCACGATGGATATATGAAACATCCTCCACACTTTGATGGCAGTCACGTCACCGATCTATTTAGATCAGAACTCCGTCTGCTCATTAGGTATGTACCCATGCTCATGATATCCTATGAGTATCAGATAGAATCCGTCAGTCCTGTGTACATGGCATATGCATTATGTACGTATTTATGATCTAGTAAATCCATGACCGTGGTATACTTCGGAAGCGAGTTCCGAGTATTATTTAGAGATCGTAAATTTGTAAGTCAATTATATTATACCTTAGGGATTGATGTTCCTATCTATATCCCCAGTATAATATCGATAGCCTGTGGTGGAGGGATTATACGTATGCAATAACCTCGACTTGCTTAATTTAGTGAGATTATCCGTGGTCATCATAATTTACGAGTGGGTCAATTATGGACACGAAATTTGATTCCTTGATGGATAAACCTAAACTTAGAGAGTCCCATAATATGAAGTGTACTCGTTGAACACTTGGGCAACGCGTTATGAATAATACATATTATTCTTAATACTTTATTAGATTAAATGAGTTAATTCGAATCGTTTAACGGTTAAACGAAAAGATACATGCATATGGACTTTTCGGTCATTTCCTAATTAATGTGTATTTTTATTTAATATATGATTTTATTAAATACATATTAATTAATAGTTAAATAAGATATTTGATATATATCATAAATATATATATTTTGATTATTTAAAGTAAATATGATACATATATTTAGATATTTGTATTTAAGTAGATATTTGTATTTAAGTAATTATTTAATTATTTAATTGTTAAATAATTAAAGTAATTAAAATATAAATATCTAAGGTGATATTTATTTTAGGAAATGATTAAAGTGTAAAAGTTTGACTTTTTACATTTAGAAAAAGATGTTAAAAAGGAATTTTGCTTGTTTAATTTGATTAGAAAAAGAAAAATATCTTTTTTTCTTTATTCTTTCCATTTTTGACCAAGGCTTGGAGATATAAAATGGTTTCATTTTTTATTTACAAAATTAGGTTAAGCATTTCAAGAATACAAAAGTTAGAGAGTTGAGAGAAAAAGCAAAAGGATAAAGGAATTTTTCAAAGAAAACATGAAATCTAAGGTAGTTTCTTCTTTTCTTTAAATTGAAAATTGTTCCTATGATTCTTTAGCTCAACATATGATGTAAGTATTATTTTTCACTCTCTTGATTTTGTGTTGAGTTTCTTGAAAGCTTGATAAAAGGATATGTGCATGTATGATAATTAAAGTGAGCTTGTTAATGGTTAACAAGCACACTTTTGGTTATTTGATGACTTGGTTGCCATTCTAGAGTGTTATGACCAATATAATAATATCTAGAATTATTCTTGAGTTCTTCATTGGTGGTGGCTTTGATTGGAGTAAGTATTAAAATGATTAATATTGAGAAAATTGGATTTAAAGCATGAAAAATGATTATTTTTGTATTCAGATTAGATCTGAAAATTCTGAAAATTTTTTAATGAAAAATATATTATTTAAATATATTGGATGTGTATTGGTCATTGGAATAAATATCGAAAATTAATTCATAATGAAAATACGCGAAAATAGCGAAAAACGGTGTTACTGGGTGAGTTTTGGCTTATCGGACGAGGGCTGTTCAAATAGTGAATTGGTCACTGTTCGGGTAGCCCATGAACTGCCCTAGTACTATTGGGGCTGACCTGGGCAGCCCCTGTGTGTATTTGTTGGTCGGTTCGCTCAAAAACACGTTTTATGGTATTTTGTGGAAAAATATTTTCGTAAAAGTTTTGCGATGTTATCTAAATTAATTATGTCGTTATTTGATATCGAATAATATATTTAGGTTAAATATAAATGAATTATTCATATTAGATATTGAATAATTTATTCGGTAAGTTTAAAAATTTTAAAGTTACCATTTCGTCCGAATCGCGCCTTCCGCTGCGCCTAACCCCTACAAAATGGTATTAGAGCGAGTCTGATCCTACATCCATTACATTTTTCATGCTTGATATATGATTTTTAATCCAATTTTATTATTTCTATATGCATGTGAAATTTAATTTGATTAAAATAAAGGTGTATGACACTTTTTAGGAAAATCCCCGTTTAATAAGACATTAAAGTAACTAATATTAGAAATACATGTTTCTTGGTCCGCTTTGGCAGTACAGATACAAATGTTTTCCTGATGTTGTAGTTGTATCATGCCAAAGCTATGCAGTTATGGCTGATGATAATTCACATGCGCCGGTAGAACTTATATGATAAGAGACAAATTCACGTAAAAGTGGATTCCTGAACGTGTCGAAGCTGTTATGATTACATCATAGCTTTCATTGACAAGTGAAGCCTTGATACGAAGCCTTGATACGCCTCCTGTGAACGTGCCAAAGCTGTCACAACGAGAAACGGTCAGGACCAAATCAGGAGTCACAGTGAGTGTGATTGAAAATGAGTTGTCTATCTGTGAATATACGTAGGCGAGAACGTGCCAAAGCTGTAAGTCGAAATATATTCATAGGGTCCACTTCCCATTATAGAATTTGATTTAATTATTGAATTCTAATCTTCCGTTGGGGATCACGGTATTACATAAAGTAGTGGGAGACACTGCTAGGTTAAAAATCCATAACTAAGGCAGTGTGTAATATTATGAAAATTGCAGCTTATATTTTTCCTTATTCTATTTTGTAGGTAGAGTTAAACTTTTAATCCACTGCATGCATATTTTATATATGTTTTCTGACTTCACTTATGGTTGCAGATTTCTAGAATAGGTTCTAGATTAGAGTAGACTTGAATATTATTAGATTGGTTTGAACCATCAAGAACTGTTGTTCCGATTTTCTTGAAAAATCAAGATGGTTAGTGACTTAGTTACTAAGTCACGATTGGTAATCTAAATAGATATTTATTTTAGGATATAATTCTCTAGAGAGAATAGTTTCTAGTGTAGTAAGAATTGACGTGAATTAGTTCATATCTCGAGATTCTTGTCTGGCATTAAGAAAACCCCATTAGGTATTTGTTTATCTGATAATGATGTTTCTTGGCTTTAGTGACCTTTAAAGGTCACGTGTATGACATAATTTGCTGATCAATGATTTGTAATTGTTGTGGATAGTTAAAGGCAAATTATAAAGCTAAAGAAAGGATATGCATATAGTTATGTGTAGAAAATATCAATTCTCAAAACACGACAACTATAGATATTGGATACCAGATCTCCCGTATAGTTATCTGAAATATTATTTAATGATTGTTTTGATATTTGATATCAGAACTTGTGACTATTGGATAGTTACTTGTTCTTTATAAACAGTTGTTACATATTTTAATACGACTAGTAATGTCATTGATGAAGAGATAAACATTAAGAAAAATATTCGGTTAGGTAAACAACTTAGAACAATGCTTTATGAGATTTTATCACTCAAGTATTATATGCTTATTCTTTACGGTAAATGATGGTCTGATATGAGATCACATCACATATCCTTATCCATTGAATGAATACTGTATTCAAAAATATGATTAAATCTCACTTCACTTAACCAATGATTTTCATTGGACCACAAGATTTATTAAACTAATACATTAGATGTATATAGTTTAATGAATTGTAAATTGTTTAAGGTAGTTTTCTTTACTTCGTAACTTAGTCAATGAGTTGTCATGACTTAGTTACATATTTCTGATGAAACGCAGATAGAATATTTTGACTGGGTCAAAGATATTTGATCTGAAGTTTTGAAAATTATATCTTTAAAATTATTCAAAGATGTTTGATATGTTCAAACATATGAATTTATGGCAATTAGTCATAAGTTTATTCAATTAATATGATTCTTACTCAATATTATTCTTCTACGATTCCATCGTGATGAAATTGGATAGTGGGAGTAATCGAATCCTATATGATTTGATTCATTTGACATTGAGTGTTACCAAATTAGTTTCAATAATCTTGGGGATATGCTCCAGTAACACTAATTCATCATTTTAAATAAGGTTCCATTAGTTTCTACAGTTACGTATATGATATGTATAAGTAGAAAATTCGAATCTTGAAATGTTTGAGATTTGAATATTTCTTTTGTATAATGGTTATATAATTGAAAGTACTTGCGCCCTAGAGGTACAAGTAAAAGTTTATCATTTATTCAATTTTAATAGAATATTGTATTCTATTTGATAGAATATCTTTTCTACGATCCCGAGTAATAAAATTATTTTATTACTTAGTGAGTAACATCAGATGTTGACCATTGTAGAAAAGACTTGACTTAGTAAAGTCAAATGTGAGAGTGATAAACTGTAAATGGAACTACATAATTAATAAGATGAAAAGACCCTTAGACATCTTCCATATAAGTCCAATATGATGTCAGAATCATTTGCGAAGTATTTGATACTTAATAGTTCTGTTATTTTCTTATCAAAGAACTTATCAGAGAAAGTTATCTTATAACTTATAGTGGGAGCGATATTTGATAATGATTCCATAAGTTAGCATTAAACTATAGATCTAAGATTGTTCGTAGCTTACTACGATCAAGTTTTGAACTTGATTGAGCTTTCGTTATAAATCGTTCATAAAATGTGCAAATGGTTTGCGTAGTAAAAAAATAAAGTGAGCTTATTAAAGGTTTGAGCTTTATAGTATGATAGTGAGAAATGTTATACTCATCAATCTATTGTAGATTCCAAGGAAACTTGTCTCTATTCGCACTAATTGAACAATTAAAGATCTGTTAGTTAATATTAATATTAAACTGTGTATTTTAGCTAGGAATGCAATGTGGCATTTCTAAATGGTTTCTTCAGATAAAAGATCCATTGTGATTTCTTTGTTTGAAGAGTTCATTTTGGAATGGCCCTGGAGTTTGTACTCTGCTAAGATTTCAGTTTTATATACTAGCTTATAGAGCCTATTGTAGACTCAGATAAGCTTTCCAGAAATGTGTATTCTATAATTTTGATATCAGTCAGATTTTATCAAAACATAGAAAATACATATGTGATAGTAAGGTTAGTGGGAGCGTACAAATTTCTTTCTAGTGTTATATATTATAACGACATTATCATTATTAAGGTAAAAATGATGTGTTTATGAGGTAAAAGATTTACCTAAGTCTTATTTTCTCTGTGAAAGTAATGAGAGTAGTCTCTATTGTACTTGGTATAAATTTTTATATTTGATATAAAACTAAGAGACTTGTAAGATACTTCCATTAATCGTACATTAGATATTATTTAATAAAGGATACACATGACGATCTGTGTGACAGTCAGTATATTTATTTTGATAGTTAGTATGTCTCTTATAATAGTATTAATCTTTCGTAAATGATGATTCCTTTTTCGAAAGGGAAATTGTTTAGAATGTCTAGTCAATCTTATGCATCATAGGATGATGGCATAATGAATACTATATTATGTGCGATTAAGATATCAATTCAATCGTAATTGTTACGAACTATTTTGATACCCTGTAGACCATAGGATGGGTCTTTAAACATGTTCTTTGTTATCTTTGAGATATTAAGAACGAGTTTCTTATTCATGAAGAATATAGTCTGCAACTATTAGGGTCAGATTAGTTTTGAGCTAATTATGATGTTAGACGGTCTACGTCATAAAGAGTTAGAAACGATGCAGTGAGAGTGTCACAAATGATTCTAATTTGTTAGTGGAATTACTTGTAACTTATGAAGTTGCATAGTGACCTTGTAGATTAGAAGTTTTGATATTAGTGTTGTGCTTGCGGTTGTCTGCATAGTATTTTGGATTTGAACCCTAAATACTTGGACAACTCAGAAGTTGTAGCACAATATTGATGTTGCATATGAGTCATACTAATGTAGAACTCAGTTTCTACAAAATATGAATGATGCTACCTAGGGGAAATGTTTGAGTTTGTTTTACAATATCAAAATGTTATAACGGACCTACTCGTTGTTGCTTACCTCTTGAGTGCTAGGTGAGCTCTTGAGGGCCATGCATATGTGATACATGTTGGGAAGCGGCCGCGAGTGCGCAACAGAAAAATAAATAATTAAAATTATGATGCCGCTTTCCCTTTGCCCAAGACCCATTTGTTTTGATTGTTCTACAAGCCTAGGCATGTTACTATATATTCTAAGCATAAAACTCATAAAACATGCAAAGAACATAAACCTAAACATGCTAACTATCATAAGAACTCTAATAAAAATAAAGAAAGAAAAAGACTTACTTGAACCGTAGACTCCTCAAGTCATCCCTCCAATCTACAAGCTTTTCTCGAACTCAACAAGCTCTTCCACGTTCCAAAGAGCCACCCAAGTGTGTGGCATCGAAAGATGCACACACCAAGCCAAAACTCAACGGTAAGACTATGCCTTGAGTGCACGGGTATTTTGTCCTTGGTGCTAGCCTAGGCAAATACCTCAAAACTTTTAACTCGAGGTTCCTCCAGTCAATTAGACTTAAGGATCCTCAAAATCAGTGGCTTACTCTTAAACTTTAGAGTTGCTCACTTATATAAACCCAAGATATGAAAGGTCTGGTGCAAAATTTTGTGAAGAATTCTTTGGGTTTATATAGTGTTCTAAAGACAACAAAATTAATTAAGAATCCGACGTGGGATAAAAGAAAATTTTAATCTTAGCCATTGGAGCTTAATTTAGTGGTTTAATTAGATTATAAAACCCTAATAAGAGTTTGGGCCGAATTGGAATTTTACTCTTCCCATTATCATCATTTCATAACTCCGACTGGGGCCAATCGTATTAAAATACGATAATTAGGTAGGTTCCCAACCAATTTATGATATAAATCACAATTCCTTGATCATTGGTTGGGAAATCAAACATGTCATAGCTTATTCTAGTCCTTGTGGACACCCAATCTTATCCACTAAGTTATAAGACCACGCCTAAAGGTAGTGAGTGAAGGAAGACACCAAATCATTATCTAACTCTAATAATACCTTTGGTTAAACTAACTTTAGTTTGAAAAGTTTTATTATCGCCTTGGTCCCACCCCACTTGTATCTTTTATAATGTATTTTATTATAAACAAATGATTTATATTTATTAGCATTAAAGGTAATAAATCTCTAAGTTCATCACGAAAAAATTACTTAGCTAAGGGATAAGCAATACACTCTCTATTTCTTAGAAAGTCTCTAGATGCTTGCACCCTAAAATAATCATGCCAATTCTAATCATACATAGAATCATCAAGTATATGAGTTTTAATATGTTGAAATTATTTTAGGCATTAAATAACTTTGATTAATATTTAATTATGATATTACATCTTATTTTATTCAAATAAATTTACTATTCACATTTTTCTGCAGACGCGTGAACTTTAAATGTAATTTCACAATCCAAATCTTAATCAAATCATGCAAAACTTGTGCCTAAAATTAAGTTCAGGGTGTTAGATTTCCAACGAGCTTTTAAACACCCAATTTCGATTTCAAATTAGTGAGAACTAATCAAAACAAAAACGGCGCGCTGATACCACTGTTGGGAAGCGGCGCGAGTGCGCAAAGGAAAAATAAATAATTAAAATTATGATGCCGCTTTCCCTTTGCCCAAGACCCATTTGTTTTGATTGTTCTACAAGCCTATACATGTTACTATATATTCTAAGCATAAAACTCATAAAACATGCAAAGAACATAAACCTAACATGCTAACTATCATAAGAACTCTAACAATTAATTAAGAATCCGACGTGGGATAAAAGCCAATTTAATCTTAGCCATTGGATCTTAATTTAGTGGTTTAATGAGATTATAAAACCCTAATAAGAGTTTGGGCTGAATTGGAATTCAAAACAAATAACAAAATAAATAAAATTTTTTTTTACTATTCATGTAGTACTATTCACGTGAATAGTATTTTTTTAAAAAATCTATTTGTTCCAATTCTCAAAGTACCCCTATCGTCATTCACTAATCCCTAAGCCACTATGGAACCTCATAAATGATATGTTCAATATTAAAACACATTGAACCATTTATGAACAATTCCTACATCAATCATATATGCTGTTAATATGTATTGTGCACTGTTAACCATTGATTTCGACTTTGTTGTGGGTGACCTTTTGGGTTCCCCTCAAGTTGGACATGAAATGAATCGTGATAATTTAATCGAACATAAATTATCCTCCGATCAGATGGTCGTTCGATTTCATTGACCAAGGTTGACATCTAGCAACATGCCAAGGCCCCCAAATGAGAAGGAAAGATATATATACCCATTCTTTATGCGGTTTACATATGATACGGTCTCTCGCCTCACTATATCCCCACCTATTGACCTAGGGTACGGAACGTGTCTACCCATATGGTCAAATGTATGATGTTGATAGTGTCATGAATCGTGCTAACCTAAGAATCTCACATGATTCTTCCGCTGTGGCCACAGTCTCAAGCAATGATTACACATATCAACCCGCGAAATGGAATACTACTCTTATAAGAAAATATTATCCGAGAGAGTGGCGATTCTCTGTTGTATCTTTACAAACTTCATATGTTTCAACAAATGACCCAATGATACCCTTATGACCGAATCTTTTGAACCAGGAAAGGAGAATGTCAAAGTTATTTGATCCACACATAAGATTGTAAAGACCTCAAGTCTAAGGACTAGTCATATAATCGATACATGAAAGTTCTCACATACACATGGGATAAACACTCTATATGAAAACTTTTGGCGGTCAGTTCGATGGACACGAGCAACTCATGCATCCATGTGATACACCAAGCAGACGGATCTCTGCTAGTAGTCTATTGAGATCGACTACCCCACTTAAGGGTGGAGCATATCATCATGCTAGTCTCTCCGCCTTGTGAACGCCCAGATTATTCACAAAACTATGACTAGGAACATTTAACAGTAATGATTCTCATAAGGCGTGGAAGCTATCGTCTTATTACTCCAAGGGCTTTATTACAGTGTTGATGATTCATATAAGTTATGTAAGACATGTATAATAAAGATTTCCATTTTATTAATTAATGAAAATATTACAAATACATGTACATATAGCCCATCCACAAGTTGGGTATATGGCATATCCCTAACAATCTCCCACTTGCACTATAGCCAACTAGTATGAATCTGGACACCATACTCTCGGGTGTGCCATACTCTCGGGTGTGCCTATCATGATTTTGTTAAGTCAGCCCTTTAGTCAGAGAATCTGCAAGATTATCTTCTGTGGGTATTTTCTCTATAATAACTTCTTTTCTCTCAACAATCTCCCTGATGAGATGAAATCTCTGAGTACATGCCTGGATTTCTGGTGGGACCTTGGTTCCTTTGATTGAGCAATGACGCTTGTGTTGTCACAGTACATTGTGATGCCATTCTTTATCGCGGGAAACACTTCCAGTTCCATGATGAACTTCTTTATCCAGACTGCTTCTTTAGCTTCCTCAAATGCTGCAATATACTCGGCTTCAGTGGTGGAGTCCGCTGTAGTTGATTGCTTTGAGCTTTTCCAACTGACAACACCGCCATTCAAAGTAAACAAATATCCTTTTTGTGATCTTCTGTCATCCCTATAGGTTTGAAAGATCGCATCATAGTAACCAATGACTTTCATCTCAGAACAATCTCCGTATGTCAAAAACACATCCTTAGTTCTTCTCAGATACTTGAGGATTGTTTTGACAACTGCCCAATGTTGCTCACCAGGATTTGCCTGATACCTGCTCGTTATGCTAAGAGCATAAGAGACATCAGGTCTTGTACATAGCATGGCGTACATGATCGATCCTATTGCTGAAGCATAAGGGATCCTACTCATACGCTCTTTATCTAAAGGAGTATGTGGACATTCCTCTTTAGATAATTTGATTCCATGACAAGTAGGTAAATTACCTCTTTTGGAATCTTCCATTTTGAAAATTTTCAAAACTTTATCTATGTACGTAGATTGAGAAAGTTCTAATAACCTCTTAGATCTATCACGGTAGATCTTAATGCCGAGGATGTAGGCTGCTTCTCCCAACTCTTTCATGGAGAAATTCTGAGATAACCATTGCTTGGTGGCTTGCATTATGGGAATATCATTCCCGATGATTAATATGTAATCGACATATAATACAAGAAATACAACAACACTCCTACTACTTTTCCTGTAAACACAAGGCTCGTCTATATTTTTGATGAAGTCAAATTCTTTGATTGTCTCATCAAATCATATATTCCAACTTCTAGAGGCTTGCTTGAGTCCATAAATGGATCGTTTAAGCTTGCATACTTTATTATGATCATCCTTAGATGCAAACCCTCAGGTTGTGTCATATAGACTTCCTCTAGAAGGTTCCCATTAAGGAAAGCTGTTTTGACATCCATCTGCCAAATCTCATAATCAAAGTGTGCAGCTAGTGCCAGTAAAATTCGAATGGACTTTATCATTGTAACAGGCGAGAATGTTTCCTCATAGTCAATTCCTTGGATTTGTCTATAACCTTTCGCCACCAACCTAGCCTTATAGGTTTGGATGTTGCATTCTGCATCAGTTTTACGCTTGTAAATCCACTTGCATCCTATGGGTTTTATCCATTCAGGTGCATCTACCAAGTCCCAGACTTGATTCTGATACATAGAGCCTATTTCGGATTTCATGGCCTCAAGCCATTTGACTGAATCAATGTCACGCATTGCTTCGTCATAACTAGTGGGATCGTCATTATCAATGACTTGATCATGTTCCTCATCAATATGGAAACCATATCTTTCAGGCTCATGTCTTTCCCTACCAGACCTTCTGAGTTCATAACCTTGTGGTTGTTCCGTCGCTGCCCTTTTGAGGGGCCTGAGGTTTAGTTCTATGTTAGTTTGTTCTTCTTATACCTCATCGAGGTCAAGTCTACTCCCACTATATTTCTTGAGAAGGAATTCATTCTCTAGAAATTTAGCATTTCGTGAGACAAATGTTCTTTGTTCATTTGGGACGTAGAACACGTATGCTCTTGAGTTCAAGGCATATCCTACAAACTTATATTTAACTTCCATATCATCCAATTTGTTAGTTTGTGTGAGCTTGACATATGCGTCACATCCCCAAACTCTTAGATAACTAAGACTATGACGTTTCCCAGACCATAACTCATATGGTGTTTGAATAACAGTCTTGGAAGGAACTTGGTTTAGTAGTAGTGTTGCAGTTTCTAAAGCAATACCCCAAAATGAAAGAGGTAGATTCGTGCCTGGCATCATTGATCGGACCATATCTAATAATGTCTGATTTCTCCTTTCGGAGACCCCATTATGATGTGGAGTTCCTGGAGGAGTCCACTGGGAAACATGCCATTTTCTCTCAAGTAATCTTGAAATTCGTTGTTTAAGTATTCACCACCTCGGTCAGACATTAATGACTTAATACTTTTATTAAGCTGGTTTTCTACTTCAGCTTTGAAGTCTTTGAATTTCTCAAAGGCTTCAGATTTGTACCACATAAGGTACACATACCCATATCGCGAGTGATCATCGATAAAGGTAATGAAGTAGGAGAATCCACCTCTAGCGGTGACTGACATTGGTTCGCATACATCAGAATGTATGAGTTCTAATGTCTCTGTTGCACGCTGTCATTTACCTTTGAAGGGTAATTTGGTCATTTTACCAAGTAAACAAGACTCACAAGTTCCATAAGGTTCATATTTGAAGGGTCTGAAATACATATCCTTATGTAGCTTAGTTAATCTTGTTTTATTGATATGACCTAAGCGACTTGCCATAGAAGTGATTCATTGAGATTATTCGAGTTAACGTTGTATATATTAGAGGTTGAACTTTCTTTCTGTTTAGTTTGTAAGACATAGATACCATTATTAAAAATACCATCTCCATATTTTATTTCATTGAAATAAATAGAACATTCGTTACAACTTATTAGGCATGAAAAGCCTTTATTACATAAAAAAGAAATTGAAATGATGTTCTTTACTAGAGAATGTACATAAACACAATCTTCTAAGTCTAAAACTAAACATTCGGCAAAACTAATGAATAAGTCCCCACGCACAATGCAGCCAGTTTTACTCCATTACCCATGCGTAAGTCAACCTCCCCATGACGGAGCCTCCTACTGTTTCTCAGGCCCTGCACATTGTTACACAAGTGAGTGCCACAACCGGTGTCAAGCACCCAAGTAGAAGGTTTAGAGTTTTGAGAATATAGTTCAATCATATACAACATACCTGAAGCATTGGGCTTTTTGGCCTATTGGGCTTCCCTAGCTTCATTAGTTTTCAAGGATCTGCAGTCTTTCTTCCAATGACCCTTCTTTCCACAAAAGAAACATTTCCCTTTTACTTTTTTTCTTCTCCACCTTACCATTAGGCTTTAGGTGATCTGGAGCCTTGGCCTTGGCCTTATTTTTCTTTGGGCCTCGTGGCTTCAGGTCCGTACCCGTAAGCATGACGGAGGTTTTAAGCTCCGGTTTCAAGTCATTCTCTACTTGCTTTATCAGATTGTGTAATTCGGCTAAAGTAGCTTCTTTATCAGACATAAGAAACTGCATAATAAAGTTAGAGAATTCTTTTGGTAAGGACTGAAGAATTAGATCCTGACATATCTCATGATCCATGATGAACCCGAGGTTGGCCAATTTTTCAATGTGGCCAATCATCTTAATCACATGTCCACTAACAGATCATTCCTTATAACTTGTTTTAAATAAGGCACATGACGCTTGGAATCTCACGGTATGAACGGAAGTTGCATACAACTCCTTCAAGTGAAAGATGATGGTTTGAGCATCCATATCTTCGTGAGCTTTATGAAGTTCGTCCGACATAGAGCCAAGCATTATGCAAACTGCTTGCTCATCATCATTGACGTGTTTCTTCCAAGCATCGAATGTATTTTGGTCAGCATCTTCTGCGGGTTCAGGGGGAAACGGTCTTTAAAGAACATAGAAAATCTTTTCTTGTCGTAAGATAATTTTAAGATTTCTAAACCAGTCATTGTAGTTGTCCCCTTTGAGCTTATGCTCTTCAAGGATGGAACGAAGTGATACTCTGTTTGCCATTTGAATGTTTGTGAAATATTTTAACCCACCTGCTAAGAGAGAATGTTAAAATTAGGAATATGTTTTTCATTAATGTATCATAATAACATGGGCTTTTAATATTATGAATTTGCTCCCACTCAATTGTTTTAAAATTTTAAGCAAATCACATCAACCCCAATATGATAGATTTCTTGTGGGCAAGGATCCCATTATCATCATTTCATAACTCCGAATAGGGCCGGTCGTTATAAAATACGATAATTAGGTAGGTTCCCAACCAATTTATGATATAAATCACAATTCCTTGATCATTGGGTTGGGCAATCAAACATGCCATAACTTATGCTAGTCCTTGTGGACACCCAATCTTTGCCACTAAGTTATAAGACCACGCCTAAGGGTCGCTGCGTCTTATGACTCAGAAAAGTCAAACCATTGTCAATAGTACGATTTAGGGACAAATTGGTATTGGTCAGTCTGGTAAAGCCTAGTCTTGCCAATACGGTTTAAGCCTTTTGGGTCTATACTTTACAATGGGAGGCAAATTTTAGACTTAAATTATTATTGAGGATTTTAGCAAGTTTAAGTGAATAACTGTCAAATGGATTCCTCCATTGAAAATTCCCCAGATGGAGGGTGGAGCGAACTCTCTTAAATACCCTTACCTCTTAGGCTCTTATCGCCTTGGTGACAGGAATAAATAATAGATCCTCCAAATTAGTCCAACACTTTAAATATGCTTTAAGGTAAGCCTTGAGTAAATGATTATCTAGATGTCTTCACAGTTTATCCTTTTGGCTATAAAAAGGTAGTGAGTGAAGGAAGACACCAAATCATTATCTAACTCTAGTAATACTTTTGGTTAAATTAACTTTAGTTTGGAAAGTTTTATTAACGCCTTGCTCCCACCCCACTTGTATCTTTTATAATGTCTTTTATTATAAACAAGTGATTTATATTTATTAGCCTTAAAGTTAATAAATCTCTAAGTTCATCACAGAATAATTACTTAGCTAAGGAATAAGCAATACTCTATATTTCTTAGAAAGTCTCTAGATGCTTGCACCCTAAAATAATCATGTCAATTCTAATCATACATAGAATCATCAAGCATATGAGTTTTAATTTGTTGAAATTATTTTAGGCATTAAATAACTTTGATTAATATTTAATTATGATATTGCATTTTATTTTATTCAAATAAATTTACTATTCACATTTTTCTGCAGACGCGTGAACTTTAAATGTAATTTCACAATTCAAATCTTAACCAAATCATGCAAAACTTGTGCCTAAAATTAAGTTCAGGGTGTCAGATTTCCAACGAGATTTTAAACACCCAATTTAGAGTTCAAATGTGTGAGAAATAATCAAAAGAATATGGCGCGCTGATACCACTGTTGGGAAGTGGCCGCGAGTGCGCAACGGAAAAATAAATAATTAAAATTATGATGCCGCTTTCCCTTTGCTCAAAACCCATTTGTTTTGATTGTTCTACAAGCCTAGGCATGTTACTATATATTCTAAGCATAAAACTCATAAAACATACAAAGAACATAAACCTAAACATGCTAACTATCATAAGAACTCTAATAAAAATAAAGAAAGAAAAAGACTTACTTGAACCGTAGACTCCTCCAGTCCTCTCTCCAATATACAAGCTTTTCTCGAAATCAGCAAGCTCTTCCACGTTCCAAAGAGCCACCCAAGTGTGTAGCCTCCAAAGATGCACACACCAAAGCTAAAACTCAATGGCAAGACTATGCATTGAGTGCACGGGTATTTTGCCCTTGGTGCTAGCCTAGGCAAATACCTCAAAACTTTTAACTCGAGGTTCCTCCAGTCAATTAGACTTAAGGATCCTCAAAATAAGTGGATTACTCTTAAACTTTAGAGTTGCTCACTTATATAAACCCAAGATATGAAAGGTTTGGTACAAAAATTTGTGAAGAATTCTTTGGGTTTATATAGTGCTCCAAAGACAACAAAATTAATTAAGAATCCGACGTGGGATAAAAGCAAATTTAATCTTAGCCATTAGATCTTAATTTAGTGGTTTAATGACATTATAAAACCCTAATAAAAGTTTGGGCCCAATTGGAATTCAAAACAAATAACAAAATAAATAAATAAAAATTTTACTATTCACGTGGTACTATTTACGTGAATAGTAATTATTATTTTTTATCTATTTATTCCAATTCCCAAAGTGCCCCTATCGTATTCACCAATCCCTAAGCCATTATGGAACCTCATAAATGATCTGTTCAATAATTAAACACATTGAACCATTTATGAACAATTCCTACATCAATCATATATGCTGTTAAATATGTACTGTGCACTGTTAACCATTGATTTCGACTTTGTTGTGTGTGACCTTTTGGGTTCCCCTCAAGTTCGACATGAAATGAATCATGATAATTTAATCGAACATAAATTATCCTCCGATCAGATGGTCGTTCGATTTCAATGACCAATGTTGACATCTAGCAACATGTCAAGGCCCCCAAATGAGAAAGAAAGATATATATATACCCATTCTATATGCGATTTACATATGATACAGTCCCTCACCTCACTGTATCCCCACCTATTGACCTAGGGTACGGAAAGTGTCTACCCATATGGTCAAATGTATGATGTTGATAGTGTCATGAATCGTGCTAACCCAAGAATCTCACATGATTCTTCCGCTGTGGCCACAGTCTCAAGCACTTATCACACATATCAACCCGCGAACTGGAATACTACTCTTATTAAAAATATTATCCGAGAGAGTGGCGATTCTCTGTTGTATCTTTACAAAGTTCATGTGTTTCAATAAATGACCCAATCATACCCTTATGATCGGATCTTTTGAACCGGGGAAGGAGAATGTCAAAGTTATTTGATCCACACATAAGATTGTAAAGTCCTCAAGTCTAAGAACTAGTCATATAATCGATACGTGAAAGTTCTCACAGACACATTGGATAAACACTTCATATGAAAACTTTTGGCGGTCAGTTCGATGGACACGAGCAACTCATGCATCCATGTGATACACCAAGCGGACGGATCTCCGCTAGTAGCCTATGAGATCGGCTACCCCACTTAAGGGCGGATCATATCATCATGCTAGTCTCTCCGTTTTATGAACGCCCAGATTATTCACAAAAATATGACTAGGAATATTTAAGAGTAATGATTCTCATAAGGCGTGGAAGCCATCGTCTTATTACTCCAAGGGCTTTATTACAGTGTTGATGATTCATATATGTTATGTAAGACACTTATAATAAAGATTGTCATTTTATTAATTAATGAAAATATTACAAATACATGTACATATAGCCCATCCACAAGTTGGGTATAGGGCATATCCCTAACCATACAGATTTAGATGTGTATATGATACCGTGGATTGGCATTAGAGCAAGTGAGAGAAATTATTAGGGTGGGTGGTCAGAGTGCCAATCTGGATCGTATTTATGTCCGATTCATGAATACTAACAATACCTTTTTCCATAACATTACATATTAATGGTTGCACCTCTTATTTTTATATACGTATTCGATCTGATTACAATTAGATTGAAACTAAATCTAATTTAATGATATGTATATATTAGACAAAGACCCCATGATTTACAACGTAGTGCGCAGTTACAAGGAAGTTTGTAATTGACATTGGGAAATGTCACTATAAGTTGTGTATTCTGAAATAAAGTTCCTGGTCAACATTTACTGACACGGGTCAGTTAGTAAAATCCGCTGAGACCATTACATGTCGTATATCGGGACTTGGTCCGATTGTTTATGTTGTGATATTTATATCGTACCGTAAGTGTATGGTGTCAAGTTTTAGTAAATATGAGTGAAAAAGTATCGAACCCACATGGATTGTAATCAAACTCGCACTAACTACTATAATTAATAATCCTAACTTTATTCAGAAAAAACTAAATTGAGAATAAACAAATTTTAAAACTAGAAACTAAAGAAACAAGATAGTAAAACGTTCGTTAAGGGTAATCCAAGAAGAGATAGATTCTAGAGTCTGATTTCACCTAGTTATCCCCTATGTATTTGTCATGCCATTCAATCCTTATACTGTTGCATTGTTTATAAGTCAAGAATCCTAAAGTATTCAACTCCCTCTCCCGAGCAATAGTGAAAATATTATCAATTAGAGACTTCGATATCCCTATAAAAATCTAATAATTAACAACTCATTATGCTTTGTGATTCTTTGTTAACGACTTCGAATGAATTATAGATTCTCCTGAAATCTACAAATCTCCTAAGTTATATTCTCTAGATCCTATTCAAAATATCTCTCTCCCGAGTGATAGATTCTAAACATTCATCATCTCAATTTGTGGACAATAAATAAAAAGCATTAAATGCAAGAAAATATAAATAAACTGAATTATAATTTCATAAAAATCAAATTGGCAATCAATACATAGGTTTAAACATTGGCTACATCGTCCTTTAGAATAATAGATTTAGTTCATGACTAAAGATAAAAATAATGAAAACATGGTCATAAATCTAATAGAAATCATTAAAGCTTATAAATAGAAACTGGAAGATTAAACCCGAATCAAATCCTTTCGTCTTCGGACGTCACCGCCTTCGTCTCCTCTTATTGCTCTTCAATCTTCCTCCTTTGATCTCTCTACAATATGTGTTTTTAAGACTTTTTTTTTTGTTTTAGCCCTTTTCTTTAGGGTTTTGGAAGAGCATTTATATTTATAGGGAAGTCATGGAGGCCTTGTGCATGTAAAGCCCTAAAATTGATGATTATGGGCTTCAGTCGTAGCGTCGCGGTGCCCAACTCACGAGAAATTATATGTGTGCAGGCTGAAGGGACGTCGCGACGCCGTACAATATTTCTGGTTGCTTTTTTATTCCAATCTTCCCGCGTGCTTCTGATGCGTCCATAGAGTCCCAAAATAAGTCAAATTGCCCAAGATCAATGTTTCAATGCTTCCTACAAATAAATCATAAAAGAAACTACAAATACATTAAATGGTACATAATCTAACAAAATAGTAAGCTAAGAATGCAGAAATAAGTGGTTATAAACCGCACTTTTCAAACACCCCCAAATTTAAGATTTTGCTAGTCTCGAGCAAAAAGACTAAATAAAAATAATAAATAAAAATAACAAAATTAACTAGGCCACTTTCGTAGGGATCACGATTGCATTTAGCGTATGCAACAAGCTCTTAAACCCCTAGGCGGCCCTAGTGGACGAGTTATAGTCTCTTGAGGGTTTATAGTGACGATACCCACAAACGTCATTCAAACACATGCAATCATTCAAAAATAAAAATAAATAAAATAGTCCCGAAAGTTATGCATAATATTTTCCTCAACGAATTCCTTCCAATGAAATCAAAGAACCTTCAAAATACTCAATGCAACTAAAATCCAAGTTCTTGAATAAATCATCTAAGCCAGACCCACAGTGTGTGTGTAAAAGTTCATTCACAGCTCGACTCTTAAGTAAGCTAACTCAATGATTTCGTCTCAAAAATTGGGATCCGATGGGTCAAACCAACCTAGATATCTCAAAAGTACTTTGTATTTACCTTTTTGTGCTCAGTATGGTACGATTTTTTCCTTCTTTTTCATTTTTTTCAACACATATACCCTTTAAGGTAAAATTTCTCCGCATGGTGGTCCTAAAAATCACCCATGGATAGCTTAATGCGCATTGGTTATAGATGGTTTAACTTTTTTTCTTTTTAATTTTCTTCTTTCAAAATTTTTCTTTTTTTAATCATATCATACATCATAACACTAGCATATTGAGATATATATCTAAGCAAACGGTCATTCATCGACAAATAATTTCTTCAACTAGTCACTTTATCAATTACTTAGGTTCTTACTGCTAAAAAACTATTGTTAAGTGCTTACGAGTCTAACCTAGATCACTTACTCAAGGCATCAGATAAAAGTCAATTGGGAACTTATCGTTTCTAAGATTTCATCTAAAGCAAACAAAATTCATCATTAGACTTATGTTTTACTATCTATGACTAAAAAAAATAAAAAATTTTAAATTTTTTTAAATTAAATTAGCAGGAACTATCACTACATGCACACACCCCAAAACTTAAAACTTGTATTGTCTTCAATGTAAGATAAACATAAAGAAACAAAAGTGAGGAATAACACAAACATGTATGGAGTTGATTAGGCTCCTGCTGGTCATAATTTGGTTGTGCGGACTGTGTGGGTTGTGCTAATACTTGTATAAATAACATGCAAACTAATAAACAAGCAATTAACACACAATAAAATAATACTGAAGTAAAGAAAATAAAAAATAAACAAATGCAAATACAAGGGTTGCCTCCCCGCTAGCGCTAAGTTTAATGTCTTCAGCCAGACGCAATCACCCAAGTGGTCATGGTGGCTTTAGTGTAGCAAACCGGATAGTCTCATCTGCCTTCTTCTTTGGTATCCACCGGTTGTTATGACATGAAAAATATAGTATGGTAGGTTGTGGCAGTTTATCCATGTATTGTCCTTCAGGGTCTACTGATGGTTGAAAATTTTGACTGCACATAAGGCAAAATTGACTTGACCACTGTTTGAGCTTCCCAGGGACCATCTTCAAGCGAGCATTGACTATTTTTTTCCTCTTTTTGTGGCCCTTTGGGATCTGCTTCAGGATTGGCTGTGGAGAATCTTCTTTTATGCACAGCTGCACTATGCTCGCAGGTTGCTAAAGTTCTTATTCATCTCGAGTCTTTGCAACTCCCTTCTCTACAATATCTATCATGTGACATTATTCATCACCTTGATAACTCGGCATGGCTATGAAAACACTGAAGGTGACTTCTTCATCTTGAACTCTCATTGTTAGTTCACCTTTCTGCACATCAATGACTGCTCTTCCGGTTGCCAAGAAAGGTCTCCCAAGGATGATTGGGACCTCATGATCCTCTTCCATATTAAGAATAATGAAGTAAGCAGAAAAGTAAAACTTATCCACCTTAACCAAGACATTCTCTACTATTCCTCGTGGGTAGGTGAGAGATATATCTGCTAGTTGTAATGTGACAGTGGTTGGCTTTGCCTCACCTATGCCCAACTGTTTGTAGATGGTAAGGGCATGAGATTGATACTTGCCCCTAAATCATATAGTGCCTTACCAAAATATTGATTCCCCATAGTGCACAGAATAGTAAAGCTGCCAAGATCATTAGAGATCATCTCCTTTATAAACTTCACATAATTGGGAATCTATTCTAATGCATTTGCGAATGAGATATTGATATGGATCTTTTTGAAGATGTCAAGGAATTTGCCAAATAGAGCATCCAACTTCTTCTTTTGAAAGTGATGAGGGTATGACAAAGGTGTCTTCGGAATATGAGGTGGCTTATATGGAGGAACTGCTACAATGTTCTCTTCTTCTGTTGTTACTTTCTCTTGAATTGTTTCCTCTTTATCTTGACTGCATTGGTCTTTAGGAGCATCTCTAATCTCTTTTCCGCTCTTGAGGGTTATGGCTTGGCACTGCTTTTTAGGGTTGGTTTTAGTATTACTAGGAAATGCCCCTTGCTATTGATTGGTCATTGAGGAATCAATCTGCCCAATCTGTACTTCTAAAGACTTCATTGTTGCCCTTATATTGTCCGTATGCGTTTCAATATTGTTATGCCTTGACTCATTCTTCTTAAACCTCTCTGAAGTTTTAGCAACAAACGTGCTCATGAGGTCTTCTAAGGAAGATTTATGCTCAGCTCTTGGATAGTTGAAACCAGATGAAGGTTGCAAGGCATTCTCTGTATTAGCATATGACAGGTTCAGATGAGAGTAATTAGGCGTAGGATTGCCTCTATAGTTGTTGAAGTTTCGATTGTTCACATATTGGACTTGCTCATATCCTCCGTCATGTAAGATCATTCTATTAGCAGCGGCAGCTTCGATAGATGGTTGGCCTTGTTGATTGGTCAATGCTGCTACATGAGTTGTGAGGGATGACACTTGAGCTGTAAGTGCAATAATAGGATCCACCTCATATATACCAGCCATCTTAGTCACAATAGGGCGTTCACTTGGCTATTGATAGTTATTGATGGTCATATCCTCTAATAAAACATAGGCATCTTCAGCAGATTTCTTGAATAAAATTCATTCAGCAGCAGCATCGATCGTGGTTCTATTAGGACCATTCAACCCATTATAGAATAACTGAATCTGAACACAATCTTGAAAATTATGTTGTGGGCATCTCCTGAGTAGATCTTTAAAGTGCTTCTAGGCCTCATACAGATTCTCAATCTCTGATAAGCGGTAAATATATCAATATTTACCGTCCCTTTCACTTAATATTTTGTATAGTTTCTTGAGATTTGTGAATATTTTGATTTATTTTCTGTTATTTTATAGATAAATAAAATAACAGGACTCTCTGGAAGCAATTCGGGGCAAAAACATCGAAAAACAGACAAAAACGACAAAAATGTAAATTTCCTGCTAAAATGCGCCGCCTGCTATCATACGCCGCTAACGTGTGCCGGACACGTGTCAAAATCAGAGAGACTTGTTATCATGCACACATGATAACATGCGCCTTACACGTGTCAACATCACATCATTCTTGTTAACGTGCGCCGGACACTTGTCATTATCCCATGCTGCCGACATTTACTGTGCACGCATAGCGACGCCAAGCACCTACGAGTCACGATGCCAAGCCAAATATTTGGCCGATGGACACGTGTTGTCATTACGTTGAATGAGTGGCGCGTCGCGATGCGCGGGGCAGAATTTTACCTATAAATTGAAGCTGAAATCAGAAGGAAAATTCATACCTTCTTCTAGGGATTTCCTTAAGAATACTAAGAAGATTGTATCTTATTTGTTTATTTACAACTATCTGTATTTAATTATTTATTTTACGTAATAGTATTTTCTTTATTTTACTTTTCAGTCTTTATTATTACTATGAGGAGGTAACTCCCCTCTGCTGGGGTAAAAGGTTAAGCTTTTATTACTAATATTTAGATTAATTTCCCTTAATTATAATATATAAACTATTTAAAATCTGACTTAATGAGATACCACCTTTATGGTCGGTTGGACTTAATTAAATTGATTTTAACCTGACTAAATTGGATACCACCTTTATGGTCGGTTGGAATTAATCTTAAATTTGACTTAATCAGGATACCGCTTTTATGGTCGGTTGGTAATATCATGCAAAGTTAATATATTATAATAAGTGAGATATCTAAAATAGAAGTAATAAAAGTGGATACGCTAACCCCATCATTTTCTTATTGCTTTATTTACTTTTTTACTTTCAAGCTTTTACTTTATGTCATTTACTTTATTTACGTTTTTACTAGTCCTAGATATGTGTTGTAACTAAACCTGTTATCTGGGGTTGTGATGAATTGCAATATTACCGGTTTATAAGGGGTTACTTTACGGTTTGGGTAATATAAAGGTTTATTTATTGAGCCTTAAGCTCAATGCTTTTTCTTAACTGGCTATTAATAAGATTGATTTAGTAAACTTAAAATGAACTTGGAAAAGAGATTTTAGGTTTCAGCCTTAGACTCAATAGCTCACGATCTCCCTTAAGGATAGATAACCTTTAATTGATTTCCTTACAGGATAGGAATATACCTATCCGGCGGGGGTAGCCATAATTGAAACTTAATCTTAATGAATTCATGTAACTTGGTTGACATAGGAATATGATTAATTGGGTTATACTGGGTATTTGCATCTGACCATCGGAAAAGGCTTTTGCATAAATTCGTGTTCCAGGTTAATAAATCGATATATTACACAGACATAAGATAACCACTTCATCTTTAAAATATATTGAAAGGATTCACAACCCTGGATAGTTTAATAATATTGAATTTTCCTTTAATTTACTTTCGCGCTATTTTTACTTATTTTAAGTTTAAAATCACCATCCAATCAAACAACCAATCCATTAAATACTCGTAAATTTTCGGCTTCACAAATTAATAGCTTAGGTATTAAGTCCTTGTGGGATCGATACATTTTATTCTACTTGAACGATACGTGAGCTTGCGTTATACGTGTGTGATCACGCCGATCAAGTTTTTGGCGCCCTTGCCGGGGACTTATTTATCTTTCACTATTAATTTTGGGGTTAGATACCTTTACATGTGTCTAATTTATTTTTACTTATTATTTTTATTTTCTTGTGTTTCAGGTTCTCAGACAGTACATGAGAAGAACAAGAAGCTTTGAAATCCGACCGCTTGACCCAGAAATTGAAAGAACCATCAGACAGTTAAGAAGGGAAAGGTGAGAAGGCCAAGAAGTACTGATCAACATGGAACCTGAACCTTTGGAAGTTGCACCACCAATTCCTATTCGATACAAAACAATTTCGGTGGTTGACGGCTTCATTTCATGTATTGTACTTCCTCCCTTACCAGTAAATGCGTGTGACATCAAAATATGCATCCAAATGATACAATAGTCAGTTCAGTTTGGGGGGGGATGCAACTGAAGATCCTAATGCCCACATCAGCAACTTCCTGGAAGTTTGCGGCACTTTCAATTATAACCGAGCGACTGAAGAAGCAATGAGACTACGTTTTTTTCCATATTCCTTGAAAGATAGAGCTAAGGCTTGGCTACATTCACTTCTAGCAGGTTCCATCATAACTTGGAAAAATCTAGCCACCAAATTCCTTGCAAAATACTTTCCAGCAGCCAGGACTGCAAAACTGATGAAAGACATTACATTCTTTGTACAACATGACTCACAATCCCTATGCGAAGCTTAGGAAAGATACAATGATTTTCTCAGAAAATATCCTCACCATGAGATTTCAAAGTGGCTACATGTCCAAACCTTTTATAATAGAATTTCTGGACTTATGAGAACCACAATAGATACTGCTGCTGAATGAGCTTTAATGGAAAAAGGAGAAGATCAGACATGTGACCTAATTGAAGAAATGGCCAACAATAATTCTTTGTGGCCAAAAGAAAGGAGCATGATTCAATGAATAGCAAGAATCCACGAAGTTGGAGCCCACAACAATGAATGCCAAGCTGGAGCAGATGTGCAAATTCATGGAAACACTTACCACGCAAGTTGTAAACATCGTCGGTGCCATAAGTTCACCATATGGAAGAGCACTAGAGACAAACCAACATGATGAGACGATGAATTATGTCAACAATTTCAACAAACAGGGGAACAATCCATATTCCAACACTTACAACCTAAGATGGATGAATCATCCCAATTTTTCATGGAACAACAATTCAGGGCAAAGGAACAACCCACCACCATGATTCCAACATCAAAACAAAGGCCATGAGTATGAAAAAGAACCAGGAATATCAAAAATGATGGCTCACTTGAAAAAGCTGGAAGCAAAATACAAATCTCAAGCAGCATCATATGATGCTATGTTTCAAAGTCAAGCAGCATCTTTGAAAACTCTGGAAAATCAAATGGGACAACTGGCCAATACTCAGAGTTACAGACCGCAAGGTAACCTTCCTAGCAACACAGAACCAAATCCAAGGAACCGAGGTAAGGAGCAATGTCAAGCCATTATTTTGAAAAGAGGTACTGAAATCAACAAAGATATTGGAGTCAAGATATCCACTGAGGAAGTTCCAAAAGAAAGCAGCAAAGCAGAGCCACAGATGGAGGAAAAAGAGGCAAAAGAAAATGATCGAGAAAAGTTCACTCCACCTCCACTTTTTCCACAACATCTCCAGAAAAGTAAACTAGACAAGCAGTTTGCTCGATTCTTGGAGATCTTCAAGAAGCTGTATATCAACATTCCATTTGCAGAAGCTTTGGAACAAATGCCCAACTATGTCAAATTCATGAAAGACATTCTGTCACGAAAGCGGAGATTGGGAGATTACGAGACATTAACATTGAAAGAAAAATGCAGCGCCATCATTCAGAGGAAGCTTCTCCTAATTTGAAAGATCCTGGCAGTTTCACCATCCCTTGCACCATAAAAGAACATTACTTTGGTAAGGCTTTATATGATTTAGGTGCCAGCATTAACTTGATGCCTTTGTCTATTTACAGGAAACTGCAAATTGGAGAAGCAATGCCCACCTCAGTTACTCTGCAGCTTGTAACAGATCGCTCACATTTCCGAGAAGTGTAGTGGAAGATGTATCAGTTAAAGTCGACAAATTCATTTTCCCTGCAGATTTTATTATCATTGACATGGAAGAAGATAAATATGTACATATCATCCTCGGGAGACCATTCTTGGCTATAGGTCGAACTGTTATTGATGTACAAAAAGGAGAACTAACCATGAAAGTGCAAGACCAAGAAGTTACATTCAATGTTTTCAAAGCCATGAAATTCCCGAATGATGAAAATGAGGAGGATTGTTTCAGAATTGATGTTGTAGATAGTATCATCCAGGATACTGATGTAATGCAACTTTCCACGGATAAACTTGAAGCTGGCATCACCAACATGACTGACAGTGAACTAGATGATGAAATTCTAGAATGTATCAACTATCTTGACAGACCCTTTTGCTTTAAATCGACACCACAAGTGGAAAATTTGAAACTACCAAAAAATGAGCGAATCAAGCCATCGATTGAAGAACCACCACAGCTGGAACTAAAGCTACTTCCAAACCATCTCAGGTATGCATTCTTAGAAAACTCTTCTGATTTACCTATGATTATTTCTTCGTCGCTAACATTGGAGCATGAAGATAAGTTGTTGAGAGTGTTACGAGAGCACAAGAAATCCATTGGCTGGACTATAGCAGACATTCGAGGCATAAAATTCTGATGAACGATGAGTACAAAGCCACAGTGGAGCATCAACGGAGACTAAATCCAGTCATGAAGGAAGTCTTGAAGAAGGAAATTATCAAATTGTTGGATGTCGGCATCATCTACCCCATCTCTGACAGCACGTGGGTGAGTCCTATCCAATGTGTGCCAAAGAAAGGAGGAATTATTGTAGTCCCAAATGAAAAGAACGAGCTGATTCCAACAAGAACGGTAACTGGATGGAGAGTATGCATGGACTATAGGAAGCTGAACAAAGCAACAAGGAAAGATCATTTTTCGCTGCCATTCATTGACCAGATGTTAGACAGACCGGCTGGACATGAGTTCTATTATTTTTTGGACGGATACTCGGGGTACAATCAGATTGCCATCGCCCTAAAAGATCAGGAGAAAACCACTTTTACATGTCTGTATGGTACTTTTTCTTTCCGTAGGATGCCATTTGTACTATGTAATGCTCCTGCCACATTTCAACGTTGCATAATGGCCATTTTCTCAGACATGCTGGAACAAAGTATGGAGGTTTTCATGGATGATTTCTCTGTATTTGGAGACGCTTACGATCATTGTTTGCAAAATCTGGAATAGGTGCTACAAAGATGCGAAGATACCAACCTGGTACTCAACTGGGAGAAATGCCACTTTATAGTGCATGAAGGTATTGTCCTGGGATATCGAATCTCACAAAAGGGAATCGATGTAGACAAAGCAAAGATCAAGACAATTGAAAAACTTCCTCCACCATCATCTGTCAAAAGGATTCAGAGTTTTCTTGGACATGCAGAATTTTACAGGAGATTTATCAAAGACTTCTCCAAGATTGCTAAACCTATGTGCAATCTGCTAGAGAAAGACGTGACTTTCAACTTCACCAAAGAATGCCACGAAGCTTTTGAGATCTTGAAACAAAAGCTGGTTTCTGCCCCCATCATAGTAGCACCAGACTGGACTCTTCCATTTAAGGTGATGTGCGATGCTAGTGATTTTGTTGTAGGTGCAGTTTTGGGACAATGCAAAGAAAAAATTTTCCACATAATTTACTACTCCAGCAGAACTCTGAATGAAGCTCAACTGAACTACACAAAAAACTGAAAAGGAGTTGCTCGTAGTTGTGTTTGTTTTTGATAAATTCTGCTATTATCTGCTGAGTCCCAAAGTGGTGGTCTACACAGATCATTCAACAATCAAATATACCTGATCGCGAAGAAATATGCCAAACCTAGATTAATTCGTTGGGTGATTCTGCTGCAAGAATTTGACGTAGAGATCCGAGATAGAAATGGACAAAAAACCAAGTGGCAGATCACTTATCGAGGATCGATAATGGAGAAACAGGTGGCAATGAACTGAAAATCAATTTTTTTTTCCAGATGAACAGTTGTTTGCTATGAAACAGCAGGATGTCCATTGGTATGCTGATTATGTAAACTACATAGTATTGCGAAAATAACCGTTGGAATGGACACATCAGCAACAGAAGAAGTTCTTCAAAGAAGTCAAGTATTATGTCTGGGATGAGCCGTACCTGTTCAAACGCTGTGCTGATCAATTATTGAGACGTTATGTTCCACATGAGTAAGTCAATAGTGTCCTGCAGCATTGTCATTCATCACCATACGACGAACACTTCAGCGGGAATATTTTGAGGAGAAATATTCTTATTTATTTTGGCCAAAGTCTTACAATCAGGTTTGTTTTGGCCCACTCTATTGAAAGATGCTTACTTATACTCCCTTCAATGTGATAGGTGCCAGAGAACGGGAAATATTTTGAGGAGAAATGAATGACCTTTGCAAAATATTCTGGAAGTGGAGATATTTGATATATGGAGGATTGATTTTATGGGAGCCTCTGTTCCATCATTCAGAAACATGTGCATACTAGTTGCAGTAGACTATGTCTCCAAATGGATTGAAGCAATAGCACTGCCATCAAATGATTCAAAAGTTTGATAAAATTCCTTAAAAAGAATATTTTCTCTCGCTTCGTAACACCTCGGGCGGTTATCAGTGATTGAGGCACACATTTCTACAACAGATACTTTGATGCACTCCTATCCAAATACGGAGTTACTCATAAAGTTGTCACTACTTGCCATCTACAGTCAAATGGACAAGTTGAAGTTTCAAACAGGGAGATCAAAAGAATCCTAGAGAGAACCGTTAGATTAACAAGGAAGGGCTGGTTTGAAAAACTGGATGACGTATTATGGGCATATCGGACAGCTTACAAGACTCCCATCGGTATGTCCCCATATCGAATGGTGTTTGGGAAAGCGTGCTATCTTCCAGTGGAGCTTGAACACAAAGCGTACTAGGCACTGAAGAAGTTAAATCTGATCTACAAGCAGCAGGAGAAAAACGGCTCCACCAACTCAATGAATTGGAGGATTTCACCTACATGCTTATGAGAATATCAAACTGTATAAAGAAAAGACGAAGCAATGGCATGTTAAAAAAATAGTGCGCAGACAACTTGAGCCAAGCATCAGATATTGTTATATGATTCACGGTTGAAACATTTCCCTGGAAAGCTGAAATCAAAGTGGTTAGGTCCATTTGTGATTACTGAGGTGTTACCCTACGAAGTTGTTGAGATATATAACCCCAAATCCAACAATACATTCATGGTGCTGGGTCAAGCACTACTAGGGAGAATCATTTGAGCGATAAAAAGTGTCACACTTTCAGATCCAGCCTAACATTTGGGCATTCATGTCTAGCTGACAACGTTGAACTTAGCGCTAGCAGGGAGGCAACCCATGCAATTTGTGTATATATTCTTATTTGGTGTGTTTAATTTTTGTAGGTAAAGTTACATTTCAGGTTGGAAGAAGTTCTCTCAAATCTTCATAAGCAATTTCCTTTTCTCCCTCAAAACTCTCTAATGAAAGTCTACAAAGCTCGCTTGGAACGAATGAGACTTTTAATGATCAAGGTATTCCTACTGACATTCGTTGGATTATTGAAGCACGAGTCTGATTGGCAGGTGAGTCCTCTGACTCTTTTGTTTCATATCTTCCCGGTTTAGGAAGAAGCACCAATGCTAAAAAGAGAATAGTTAAAAGAATGGGTGTTTACTATAAATGTGCATGCAAGAAATGTAATACTCGTTGTCGTTCTTTAGGAATGGTGTCTGATAACCGTGAAGATAAAATTAAATTCATTACAAGCGAAGGCCTCCTAGAGGGGGTTAATGATAATGTTTATTTTAGAGTGGGCCAACTGTTAGGGGCCTTAAGTTTTAATATTGGTGTTTATTCTAGAGTGGGCCAAATGTAAGGGGCCTAATATTTTATTTGTAATAAGGATTATTACCTAGGGTTATTTCTGGTTTTTTTAACATATTAAAATTAGGGTTTCCATTGTACTATTTAAACAAGCTTTTCATTAATAAAATAGATGAATGTTTTGAACCTAAAAGTTAATATTGCCTTCAGGCACATTGGTGGTGAGGTCGTGATGGCTAACCATGGAAGGGTGGATGAAAACCTGTCTGGAGCAAAGCCAGACAAACCCACAAAAGATTGTTATCCACGCAACTCATGTGAACCCCGCGGGAACAAAGCCCGTGAAACCCACAAAAGATTGTTATGAGCGCCCAGGAAAGCACAACAAAGTTTGAAGATTAGAAACCCGTGAGGAACAAAGCATCACGAACCCCTAATTGCTTGAAACGCCACAAAGGACATCAACCCCTTTGATAAGTTTTTGAAGAGAATCCACCCTTCCATGGTTAGCCATCACATCCTCACCACCAATGTGTCTGACGGAATATTAATTTTTTTGGTTAAAACATTCATGCATTTTATTAATGAAAAGCTTTTTTAAATAGTACAATGGAAACCCTAATTGTAATATGTTAAAAAACTAGAAATAACCCTAGGTAATAATCCTTATTACAAATAAAATCTCGGGCCCCTAACATTTGACCCACTCTAGAATAAACACCAATAGTAAAACCTAGGGCCCCTAAAAGTTTGCCCACTCTAAAATAAACATCATCATTAACCCCTCTATAAGGCCTTCGCTTGTATATTTTCAACCCCTTCATTGCCAAATAACTTGATGGATTATTAGGCTTCATCCTCGGATGCTTGGACCTATACTTCGAGGCTTGTTTTCTTGATGCTCCCTGTATCATATCATTCTCCCATTCTTTAAGAATATTCGTCCTCGAATCTTTAAGGTCAATCTATAATGTCCAAACACTTTATCTCTAACCAAATCTGATTTGTCTTTCTGTTCTTTTTTTTGTGGCGCAGGATTTGTGTTTTTTTTTTCCACAGCCCAGGTTTTTTTCTTCTTTTTCTTTTGAAATTTTTGAATCCAACACATACAGGATGACAAAAGAAAAGGAAAGAAAAAAAAAATTAACAAAAACAGGACTCAAAGAAAAAAATTAACATAAACAAGACTCAAAGAAAAGAAAAAAAATTAACAGAAACATGACTCAAAGAAAAGAAAAAAAATAACAGAAACTGGACTCAAAGAAAAGAAAAAAAAATTAACAGAAATATGACTCAAAGAAAAGAAAAAAATTAACAGAAATAGGACACAAAGAAAAAAAATCATAAAAAAGAAAGAAAAAAAGAAAAAAAATTAAAAATTAAAAAGACACAAACTGTAAGATATAACCTACTCTGCAACCAAAGCTCTGAATACCAACTGATGAAAACCTGCATGGAGCAAAGCCAGACAAATTCACAAGAGATTGTTATCCACGCAACTCCTGTGAACCCCGCGGGAACAAAGCCTGTGAAACCCACAAAATATTATTATGAGCACCCAGGAAAGCATAACGAGGTTTGAAGATTAGAAACCCGTGAAGCACAAAGCCTCACGAACCCCTAATTGCTTGAAACGCCACAAAGGACAGCAACCCATTTGATAAGTTTTTGAAGAAAACCCACCCTTCTATGGTTAGCCATCACGGCCTCACCACTAATGTGTCTGACGACAATATTAATTTTTTTGGTTAAAACATTCATCTATTTTATTAATGAAAAGCTTGTTTAAATAGTACAATGGAAACCCTAATTGTAATATGTTAAAAAAACCAGAAATAACCCTAGGTAATAATCCTTATTACAAATAAAATCTTGGGCCCCTTACATTTGGCCCACTCTAGAATAAACAGCAATATTAAAACCTAGGGCCCCTAACAGTTGGCCTACTCTAAAATAAACACTATCATTAACCCCCTCTAGGAGGCTTTCGCTTGTATATTTTTGACCCCTTCATTTACAAATAACTTGAATGGATTATTAGGCTTCATCCTTGGATGCTTGGATCCATACTTCGAGGCTTGTTTTCTTGATGCTCCCAGTATCATATCATGGATGGCTTGAGTAAGGAATCTTTGGATGACATATCATTGGCTATTGAGACGCATTCTAGTGGATATGTGCATCACGCAATTCATATGTTATATACATAATTTCGAAAAGAAAGACAACAATTAAGTTTCGGGAATCTGACTTTAAAAGACCCTGTTTGCCAATTTATAAGAAAATTGGATTGGAAGCTTGTCCTTGACGCATAGATGTCAATCAAGCCGTTGCTTCTTGTAAATATTATTATATTTTTGTCGTTACCTAATAATTATGATTTGTTTTATTATTTTATTTTATTTTCTCCGACAGGATCCAGACTTTTTGACTCTCACAATATATATTACTGTTTAGCTAATAATTGTCATTGGCAAGTATTAGTGTTATTATTACTCACCTTTTTCAGGTTCTATAAATTGAGCTCATCATTGCACTCTTGAAGACATCCAGAGTTGAAAAATAAAAATTAAAAATTAAAAAAAAATGGAAGAAACTTCAAGAAGACAAGTTGTAAATAGTTGTGTGTTTTGCGGTACTAGTGTTGGTTCCAAACCAGAGTTCGTTAAGGCAACACATGAATAGGGTTGAGTCATAGCTGGGAGGAATATGCACCTAGTATATGGCAGTGGCAATCTTGGACTAATGGGGTACGTTTCAAGGTCTGTACAGGAAGGTGGTAGTCAAGTTCTGGGAATCATCACAAAACCTTTGGCAGAGGCGAATCTTATAGGACCATCAAACGGAGAAGAACTTATCGTACCAGGTATGTCTGAATGACTGGTTGAAATGATTAACCGTGCTAATGCTTTTATTGCTTTTGCCAGGTGGCTTGGGCACAATTGAGGAAAATTTTACAGTACTACTTGGGCGAACTTGAACATACACCAGAAACCGATTAGACTGTTTAAAGCTGATGGATTTTATGATTTTCTTTGTGTGTGTTCTTGATGATGCCCGGAGAAATGGGTTCGTGTCAAAATCTGTAAAAGAAATCCTCTTCACTGCTGCCCATGATTTAATTGACCAGCTCTTAGCATTTGAACCAAAAATTAACCATATAATTCCAAGATTAATTGGTCTGATAATGATCGTGGTAAAAAACGTCGGATAAATCTGGATCTTAAATTTTAATTTTCATTTTAGATGTATAATTTCAGCTAACTAGGTACTGTTTTCTAAACTCTTCTTCTAATTTTTAGACATTGGGGACAATATCTCAAATAGGTTTGGGGGAGGGGAATAGTTGACTAATATCTTATTTTTATTGTGTTGTTTTTATTTTATTGTTAGTCAAAAAATTCAAAAAAAAAATTTAAAAAAATATAAACAAAATATGTTGTGTTTTTGTATTTTTTTTAACTTGACTAATCAAGTGAAATTTCCATTCCTGAGACGTATCTCAACCTATTTCGTAACAAGTTAATTTTTAGAAAGAAAGAAAGAAAACAACTATTAACTTGGATAATAATTTTCACTTGTTTAGTCACTAAATTGTTTATTCTCTTTTCTCTTGTCTTTTTGCTTTTGTGTGCATTAGATTGACGTTTGTGGGTGTCGTTACTGTAAGCCCTCACGAGACTACAACTCGTCCACTAGGGACACCTAGGAGTTTAAAGGCTTGTTGCATACGCTAATGCAACCGTGATCCCTATGAAAGCGGCTTAGTTTAATTTTATTTTAAAGTTCTTTATTGCATTTTATTTTATTGTTTTGCTCGAGGACTAGCAAAATATTAGGTTTGGGGGTGTGATCAGTGGTAAATATATCAATATTTACCATCCCTTTCACTTAATATTTTATATAGTTTCTTGAGATTTGTGAATATTTTAATGTGTTTTGTGTTATTTTGTAGATAAATAAAATAACAGGATTCTCTGGAAGCAATTCGGGGCTAAAACATCAAAAAACTTACAAAAATGGCAAAAATATAAATTTCTTGCTAAAATGCGTCGCCTACTATCATGCACTGCTACCGTGCGCCGGACACGTGTCAAAATCAGAGAGACTTGCTATCATGCATACATGCTAACATGCGCCTGCCATGTGTCAATATCACAGCAGTCTTACTAATGTGTGTCAGACACGTGTCATTATCCCATGCTACCGACATTTACTGTGCACGCGTCGCGATGCCAAGCACCTACAAGTCGTGACGCCAAGCCAATTATTTGGCCGATGGACATATGTCATCATCACATTGTACGAGTGGCATGTCGCGACGCGCAATGGTTTTTGCGTCGCGACGCGCGAGGCAAAATTTTGCCTATAAATTGAAGCTGAAATCAGAAGGAAAATGCATACCTTCTTATGAGGATTTCCTTAAGAATACTAAGAAAATTGTATCTTTTTGTTTATTTACAGCTTTCTGTATTTAATTATTTATTTTACGTAATAATATTTTCTTTATTTTACTTTTCAGACTTTATTTTTACTATGAGGAGGTAACTCCCCTATGCTGGGGTAAAAAGTTAAGCTTTTATTACTAATATTTAGATTAATCTCCCTTAATTATAATATATAAACTATTTAAAACTTGACTTAATGAGATACCGCCTTTATGGTCGGTTGGACTTAATTAAATTGATTTTAACCTGACTAAATTGAATACCGCTTTTATGGTCGGTTGGAATTAATCTTAAATTTGACTTAATCAGGATACCGCCTTTATGATCGGTTGGTAATATCATGCAAACTTAATATATTATAATAAGTGAGATATTTAAAATATAAGTAATAAAAGTGGATACGCTAACCCTATCATTTTCTTTATTGCTTTATTTACCTTTTTACTTTCAAGCTTTTACTTTATGTCATTTACTTTATTTACGTTTTTACTAGTCCTAGATATGTGTTGTAACTAAACCAGTTATCTGGGGTTGTGTTGAATTCCAATATCACCGGTTTATAAGGGGTTACTTTACGGTTTGGGTAATATAAAGGTTTATTTATTGAGCCTTAAGCTCAATGCTTTTTGTTAACTGGCCATTAATAATATTGATTTGGTAAACTTAAAATGAACTTGGAAAAGAAATTTTAGGTTTCAGCCTAAGATTCAATAGCTCACGATCTCCCGTAAGGATAGTGTTGGAGTTCTACGGTCCTGAGGATCGAATAAAAAACATAGAAATACATGTGAATACAATCGAGAAAGTCGCGGAATACTTACATCGATCGGTTGAGTGACGCGACGAAGACAAAAAACTTTATGCCCTCTCCAAGAATGGCTCGGCAGTGAGCTGCATTTCCCTCTCCATCGGCTTCAATCCATCTCCATCAAGCTCCAAGCTTTGCGAAATAATCCCAAGCTCATGGGTGGACTTCCCTATCACCTTCGCATGACTTCGTAGTGTGCTAGCACTCTTGATTTTGCAACAAAATCATGATTCTTGTACTTCCCTCATTGTCTCGGCTTTTAGGCAGAAACCATGAAGACAGCCCTTGTGCGCGTGAGGAGAAGAGATAAAATAGAAGAGAGAGAGTTGGTTTTTGTTTGTAATAGAATTAAGTGTATCTAATACACAAATTTGAAAGTCCAAAACATTAAAAATAATGTTAAATGTCTTTCAAGCCTCAAAAATGCTTTCCATCACTTCCATCAAGTCTGATGAGTGGTATTTATATCACTATTTCCCACTCATTTGACCTAATGTTTTGTCTTATTTCTCGAGATTTATGAACGTTTTGATGTGTTTTGTTGTTATTTTGCAGATAAATAAAGTTTGGACAGCACTGGAGGCAATTTGGGACAAAACCGGTCAAAAATGCGTCAACAGGAAAAATTCCTTCTTCTGCGCGTCGCGACGCTGGAGCCTTGCGCGCCGCGACGCCCAGACTGCGCCGAAATTGCTAAAATACGCCGGGTCCACAAAATCAGAATCTGAGAAAAGTTGACTTTGCTAACATGCGCCTGCCACGTGTCACCATCACAACGGAGATGCTAACGTGCGCCGTGACACGTGTCAAGATCTCATTGCTTGGACGGCCACCGCCTCACGTGTCATGCCACGTGTCGCCACATCATCGTCCACATCAGCAGCCACGTCAGCAAGTCAACCGAGTCAACGTGCCACGTCATCATCAGCCAATCACAGCGCGCCACGTGTCAACATCTCATTCGTCGGACGGCCGCCGCCCCACGTGTCGCCACGTCACCTTCCACCTCATCACCATGACGCAAGCAATGACGTCATGAACAGTTGACACGTCAGCATGACGTAAGCGATGACGTCATGAACAGTGCCACGTCAGCGGATCAGATCTGAGTCAACGAACCAGCAAGTGACACGTGTCACTGTAGCGCGCGGCGCGACGCGCGCCCAGCGTCGCGACGCGCGCGCACCCCATCCGCGCCTATAAATAGAGGGCGAGATTTCAGAATTCAGTGTCCAGTCCTCTCTCTTCAAATCTTCCTAAAGAGAGAGTTTCTCTCTCTAAAAGTCTTTAAGTTTTTATTTCTTTACTTTTGTAAATAATTTTTAATTACTTTTTGTAATAATAGTAATTTAATTTTTACTTTTTACTTTCTTTTACAGTTTTTACTATTTATTTTACTTTTTACTTTTTACAGTTTTTACTATTTACCGTGATGCGGTAATTTCTTATGTTCGGGTGAAAGGTAATTTCTTTTACTATTACTATTTAGATTAATCTCCCTTAAAAATATATTTACTATTTAAATTGGACTTAATCAGGATACCGCCAGATTGGTCGGTGAATAATAAAACATATATTCCGCCTTTATGGCTGGTTATTTTGGTTCCGCCTTTATGGCTGGTTATTTTGGTTCCGCCTTTATGGCTGGTTGATATTAATCACAAGTTTTTATATTATTTTAATGGGAGATATCTAAATAAGTAGTAGTAGATTAATTCCTTTTACCTTAACATTTTATTTTATTTTACTTTTCAGTATTTTTATTTTATGTCTTTTATTTTTATGTGTTTATTAGTCCTAGTTATGTGTTAGTTAACTAGGGGTTGTGATGACTTTTAATATCAATAGTTTATAAGGGATTATTTTATAGTTTGGATAATTAATAAGTTTACTTATTAAGTCTTAAGCTTAATGCTTCTTATTGTCTGATCACCAATAAGATTGATATGGTAAATCTAAAATGAACTAGACATAGGGATTTTAGGTTTCAGCCTTAGACTTAATAGCCCACGATCTTCCTTGAGGATAGATAACCCTTTAATAGATTTCCTTACAGGATAGGAATATACCTGTCGGGCGGGGGTAGCCATAATTGGAACTTAGACTTAATGAATCCAGGTAATGTGGTTGACATAGGAATATGGTTCAATTGGGTTATACTGGGTATTTGTAGTTGACCATCGGAAGAGGCTTTTACATAATTTAGTGTTCCAGGTTAGTAAACAGATTTATTACACAAACATAAAATAATCACTTCATCTTTTAAATGATATTAAAAGAATTCACAACCTTATATCTTTTTATCTGTTATTTTCCTTAGTATTTTCTTTTATCTTTTTATTTATTTATTTAGCAAATCTTCACAATCAACCAAATCAATCAAGCAATCAATTCCATTCTCCCTTTAATTAGATATTTGTAATTAAATAGATTCAATAATTAATAACAACAGTAGGAATTAAGTCCTCGTGGGATCGATATTTTTATACTACTTGAACGATACGTGCGCTTGCGTTATACGTGTGTGTTTACGCCGGTCAAGTTTTTGGCGCCGTTGCCGGGGACTTATATTTCTTGAGTTGTTAATTTTGAAGCTATCTAATTTACTTGTATCTAATTTTCTTTATTTTTATCTGTAATTTTTATTACTTTCTTTTGATTTCAGGTGACTTAAAAATGGAACATTACTGGGAGATTGAAAGATTACGTGCTTTACAAGAAGATACACCCCAAATCTGGGAGCAACAGTCCAGTTTTCTGTGGCCTGTTGAACAGCCCAATGATTATCACTGGATGCCAGAACCAAGCAATGCTACATTTGTTCATCAGAACGAAATGGGGAGATGTGTGATTTGTGACAGTAACCACCCGAGCGATCAATGTATATATCGATCAGAGTGGGAGAATTTTGGAGGCAATCATGCTATGAAAAGCCATCACATTTCACAGAGCCACATTTTCCATCTTATCCACCATCTACCTTTGATCTTCATCAACAACCAGAACCATTTGAGGAAAATCAATTGATTCACATGTTCAAGGAACAAGCAGCTCAATTTGATGCACAATTCAGAGTCAACAGAATCCATACAGAGAATGACAGATCAGATCAGACAATTCACAGAAAACCAGAACTATATACTTCAAGAACCAGTTCCAGATGACACTGATGAAGCCTTCAAGTACCAATCATTTCACAATGACATTTCAACAGAGGAGGAGGCTGAGCAGTATCAACAACCAGAGGTATCAGTTCAGGAACCCGAACCGGCAAAGTCTCGATTTGATTTTTATTATTCTGACTCTGACGAGGAGGAAGCTGATCCATTTATACCAACTGCACCAACAACGGAGGATCAAACTTTCAAGCCTCAAAATGAAGATCTTGGAGAATGCTTTGCACAAATGTTTGATGAAGATCTACCTGAGCCAATCATTTCACCCAGATCAGAGGATGAAGACCTAAAATCTGACATTTCTTTTCATCCTCAGGTTGAAAATTTTGATGCATGTATTTCACAGATGACAGATGAAGAGCTGAATATGGAAATTTTCAAATACATCTGCGAAGAAAAGGTGGAACAAGAAGCAGAACAAATGAAGGAGCAAATGTCTGACCTTAATAAAGATCCAGAGCATTCAGGAAAAACATCGCTGTGTTGGGGAGTACAAATCAAAGATATCACCCAGAAGCTTGACAGAATGGAACATCCATTCCAAGTCAAACACCATACGAGACCTCCTGATTTTCTTTCTTTCTTTTCAGGTACTACTGGAGCAACAAAGAGTAAAAATGTGGCACGAGCACTGAAAAAGACAAAATTCTTTTTGCCACTTTACCGTTGGAAGAGACCATTCAAAAGCAACGCGCACGGGATTGTCTTTAAACGGACATCCAAAACGACATTGAAACCTCCTTGACAAATAGATTTCAGTCACGTCTGGCTGAAGACGAAAAATTCAGCGCTAGCAGGGAGGCAACCCATGCAATTTGTTGTAATTTATTTTTCATATTTTTGTGAACTTTTTAATTTTGTGTGTTATTTTTGTAGGGAAAGGCACAAACGAAGCATTTTAAGACAGAAGGAATTGTGTTTGGCAAGCAAATAAAGAAACAATTCATTAGCGATGGCTGAATAAAGAATGAAATCTTGAGACTCATTCTAATGAATTTATACAAACGAGTGGCGTATTGCGTACACAATTCCGTTGCCTTAATTATTGCTTTGATTCGCTTTTCTTTGTAATTATCTTTATTTTCGTAGACAGGATCCAGACTTTTTGACCTTTCACGATTTCTTTTGTTGTTTAGCTAACAAACGTCCTCTGGAAGATACTTCTGCTATTATTACTCACCCTTTTTCAGGTACTATAAATTCAGCCCGTCATTGCACTTTTGAAGGCATCCTAATTTGAAAAAGAAATACATAGAAAAATGGAAGCCACTTCAAGAAGACGAGTTGAAAACATTTGTGTGTTTTGCGGTAGTACTGTTGGTACTAAACCACAATACATAGAAGCAGCACAGGAGTTGGGTCGAGTCTTAGCCGCAAGGAATATGCATTTAATATATGGCGGAGGAAATCTCGGACTTATGGGGATCGTTTCAAAAGCCGTACAGGAAGGAGGCAGTCACGTTTTGGGAATCGTCCCAAAACCCTTGGCAGAGGCAAATCTTATTGGATCATCAAACGGAGAGGAACTGATCGTATCAGGTATGTCTGAACGTTGGTAGAAATGATTAACCGTGCTGATGCTTTTATTGCTTTGCCAGGTGGATTGGGTACATTGGAGGAAATTTTTATAGTTCTATCTTGGGCGAACCTGAACATACACCAGAAACCAATTGGACTACTCAACGTTGATGGATTTTATGATTTTCTTTGTGTGTTTCTTGATGATGCTCGGAGAAATGGGTTCGTGTCAAAACCTATGAAAGACCTCCTCTTCACTGCCAGACTTGCTCCGGATCTGATAGACCAACTTATAGCCTATGAACCACAAGTTGACCCTATCCTATCAAAAATAAATTGGTCTGAGGACGATCGTGGTAAGAGGCGTCGAATTAATCTGGATCTTAACCTTTAATTTCCTTTAGATTTCAGCTAACCAGGTACAACCTTCTAACTCTCCTTTTACTGTTTAAGACATTGGGGACAATGTCTCATTTAGGTTTGGGGGAGGGATTTAGTTGATTAGTACCTTGTTTTTAGTTTGTATGTTGTTTTTATATTTTAGTCCAAAATTTTTCGAAAAATACAAAAAAATTGAAAAATTTTCAAAAATTACAAAAATATTTTGCATTTTTATGTTTTTGTTTTGACTAAAAAGGTGAAATTGGTAAAAGAGGTAGCCGAGTAAGGAATTCCACTCCTGAGACGTATCTCAAGCCCATTTTTCAAAATAAGTTAATTTTTGTTTATTTCATTTTAAATTATTTAATTTGTGAATTCTCCATAAATCTGACTAAAATGAATCTTCATATGTTCAGTTGACAGGTATTATGAACTTACATGGAACATACAGTCATGAGCTAAAATTGAAAAGTTTGTAATATTCCGTGCTATAGTTTAATTGGAGGAAGCATCTCTAAATAGTGATGGAGTAAAAAAAAAAAAAAAAAAAAAAAAAAAAAAAAAAGTCCGAGATCCGAGTTATTAAGTCTGTAAGGGTGTTTTAACACCTAGTGCCCTAAAACCAACTGGTTTGGGAGTCACTGGCCCAAAGCTCGTTACATGGATCGAAGATGCTGCAAAAATATAAATATCTGAAGTCTGAGTAATTAAGTTCGTAGGGGTGTCTTAACACCTGGTGCCCTAAAGCCAACTGGTTTGGGAGCCACCAACCCAAAGCTCGCTACATAGACGGAAGGTATTGTATATAAATAAAAAATAGAGAAAAAAATCAAAGAAAAAATCAAAAAAAAAAAAAAATTATTCCATTGCTACAAAAAGGTGTGAAATCTGAAAGAACTTTAGGACAAAAATATTACTCTCTTATCAACTGCACTTATGACTGTTGTGGGCAAAAATGAGTTGATTAATATTTTGTTAGCTGTGTATATGAAGAATGGTAAAAATAATCGGAGAATTTACTTATTCGGTAATTTAGAAAGAAACAAAACAACTAGTAACTTGGAGTAGAATTTTCACCTATTAGTCACTAACTTTCTTTATTCTCTTTTCTCTTGTCTTTTTGCTTTTGTGTGCATTAGTTTTACTAACTTTTTACTTTTGTAAAATGTTTGTGGGTATCATTGCTGTAAACCCTCACGAGACTACACTCGTCCACTAGGGACACCTAGGGGTTAAAGGCTTGTTGCATACGCTAAATGCAACCGTGATCCCTACGAAAATGGCTTAGTTAAATTTTATTATGTTATTTTATTTTCTGTTTTGCTCGAGGACTAGCAAAATGTTAGGTTTGGGGGTGTGATGAGTGGTATTTATATCACTATTTCCCACTCATTTGACCTAATGTTTTGTCTTGTTTCTCGAGATTTATGAACGTTTTGATGTGTTTTGTTGTTATTTTGCAGATAAATAAAGTTTGGACAGCACTGGAGGCAATTTGGGACAAAACCGGTCAAAAATGCGTCAACAGGAAAAATTCCTTCTTCTGCGCGTCGCGACGCTGGAGCCTTGCGCGCCGCGACGCCCAGACTGCGCCGAAATTGCTAAAATACGCCGCGGGGGTCCACAAAATCAGAATCTGAGAAAAGTTGACTTTGCTAACATGCGCCTGCCACGTGTCACCATCACAACGGAGATGCTAACGTGCGCCGTGACACGTGTCAAGATCTCATTGCTTGGACGGCCACCGCCTCACGTGTCATGCCACGTGTCGCCACATCATCGTCCACATCAGCAGCCACGTCAGCAAGTCAACCGAGTCAACGTGCCACGTCATCATCAGCCAATCACAGCGCGCCACGTGTCAACATCTCATTCGTCGGACGGCCGCCGCCCCACGTGTCGCCACGTCACCTTCCACCTCATCACCATGACGCAAGCAATGACGTCATGAACAGTTGACACGTCAGCATGACGTAAGCGATGACGTCATGAACAGTGCCACGTCAGCGGATCAGATCTGAGTCAACGAACCAGCAAGTGACACGTGTCACTGTAGCGCGCGGCGCGACGCGCGCCCAGCGTCGCGACGCGCGCACCCCATCCGCGCCTATAAATAGAGGGCGAGATTTCAGAATTCAGTGTCCAGTCCTCTCTCTTCAAATCTTCCTAAAGAGAGAGTTTCTCTCTCTAAAAGTCTTTAAGTTTTTATTTCTTTACTTTTGTAAATAATTTTTAATTACTTTTTGTAATAATAGTAATTTATTTTTACTTTTTACTTTCTTTTACAGTTTTTACTATTTACTATTTACTTTTTACAGTTTTTACTATTTACCGTGATGCGGTAATTTCTTTATGTTCGGGTGAAAGGTAATTTCTTTTACTATTACTATTTAGATTAATCTCCCTTAAAATAATATATTTACTATTTAAATTGGACTTAATCAGGATACCGCCAGATTGGTCGGTGAATAATAAAACATATATTCCGCCTTTATGGCTGGTTATTTTGGTTCCGCCTTTATGGCTGGTTGATATTAATCACAAGTTTTTATATTATTTTAATGGGAGATATCTAAATAAGTAGTAGTAGGATTAATTCCTTTTACCTTAACATTTTATTTTATTTTACTTTTCAGTATTTTTATTTTATGTCTTTTATTTTTATGTGTTTATTAGTCCTAGTTATGTGTTAGTTAACTAGGGGTTGTGATGACTTTTAATATCAATAGTTTATAAGGGATTATTTTATAGTTTGGATAATTAATAAGTTTACTTATTAAGTCTTAAGCTTAAGCTTCTTATTGTCTGATCACCAATAAGATTGATATGGTAAATCTAAAATGAACTAGACATAGGGATTTTAGGTTTCAGCCTTAGACTTAATAGCCCACGATCTTCCTTGAGGATAGATAACCCTTTAATAGATTTCCTTACAGGATAGGAATATACCTGTCGGGCGGGGGTAGCCATAATTGGAACTTAGACTTAATGAATCCAGGTAATGTGGTTGACATAGGAATATGGTTCAATTGGGTTATACTGGGTATTTGTAGTTGACCATCGGAAGAGGCTTTTACATAATTTAGTGTTCCAGGTTAGTAAACAGATTTATTACACAAACATAAAATAATCACTTCATCTTTTAAATGATATAAAAGAATTCACAACCTTATATCTTTTTATCTGTTATTTTCCTTAGTATTTTCTTTTATCTTTTTATTTATTTATTTAGCAAATCTTCAATCAACCAAATCAATCAAGCAATCAATTCCATTCTCCCTTTAATTAGATATTTGTAATTAAATAGATTCAATAATTAATAACAACAGTAGGAATTAAGTCCTCGTGGGATCGATATTTTTATACTACTTGAACGATACGTGCGCTTGCGTTATACGTGTGTGTTTACGCCGGTCAAAGTCCATCATTCAATCAATCAAGTGACAGTTGTCACAATCACTCAAATGACTAATGATTTTGACGCTTGATGTGACTAGTGATTTGACGCTTGATTTGACTTACGTGCGCACTCGAATTCGAAATGCGAATGCGCTCTAAAAATCTCGGGCTCGAGTTCGCTAATTCCAAATTAGCGAATTTTCCGTTGCGATGTAATTAAATGATTATGCTAGTGAAATCGCTATTCATGTCGCTAACGAATTAATTCTAAATTAATTTGTTCGCCCAAATTAAAACTAATTTTAATCCGCATCGAAATCCAATTTCGTTTAATATATCGAATATATTATTTATCGATTAATTCCAAATTAATCGTTATCTTTCTTTAAATGATATTTTATCCCAGATAAAATATCTCCGCAATTAATCCTAGATTAATTTTCTCTCTCTCATCTAATTAATCCCAGATTAATTAAGAGTGCGAGTCATACGTCATCGGTGAATCTTCGGGAAGCGACCCATGAGATCCCCGGATATGTTGGTAGTAAATACGGTCGTCGGACTATCTGAACACGTAAGTACCTAGTACTACGTTTGTACCGATTTATAAGACAAGGTTGGCTTCTAGTAAAGCGTCATGCCTACCCAATTCTCCAGAAACATGCTTACAGGAATAAGCGATCTATATCAAGCGTAGTATACGTAGTATTGCGTATTTCGATCCAGTATCAGAAGATCACATGCAAGGCCTGGGGCTGGTGCAGTGTCTGCCCCGTACGAAGCATATATCAGATTACGATCAACTAGTCTCTTTATTATCGGATAATCATGACCAAGTCATATTATACCGATGGTTGCAACCATTTAGAGAACCAGTTCTGTATCCCTACGCGATCATCATCTCCATATGACTAGAGTGACACTTCCGTCTTGACATCACACCCAACACACTACGATTCTCAATATACCCAGAAGAGGTATACACAGAACCTGTTAAAGCCCTGGACGACTAAAACCAAAGTATATTGATTGTCGCAAGTATTAGCGATGCAAGTCTCAGCGATGCAAGTCTCAAGTTAAGACCAAATACATCTACCCTGATTTCGGACTTCCATAGACACATAGTCATACTACCAATGGAATTCCGAGGGGGTCTATCCAGAGTGAAGCTGTTTCCCGTACCATCGGTAAAACATAACCTCCTATTACACTTGCATGAGTATCATATACCCAAATATTTGAAAACTATGCCGTTATGCCCTCATAGCGCGCACAAGTGTAATACTAGTCTTTTACGTATTTATCGATGTCCAATCTCGATAATACTCTGACTAGGGATATTTAATGATTTATCCTTCGTGGACTGATACCGTCTCATATCATTCTCAATCCAGGAACAAATCATAAGGACCTCCTATAATTTATACATCTTGGTGATCTAATCACAAATGATAAAAGTGCAATCTCCTTTGTCACATAGTTAATTTGTACAACAACACCATGATCTGTATAAATAGTGATGCTATGGGTCATAATTGTCCAACAGATAGATAACCATTAATAGATTTCCTTACAAGATTGGAATATACCTGTCGGGTGGGGGTAGCCATAATTGGAACTTAATCTTAATGAATTCATGTAACTTGGTTAACATAGGAATATGATTAATTGGGTTATACTGGGTATTTGCATCTGCCCATCGGAAGATGCTTTTGCATAAATTCGTGTTCCAGGTTAATAAATCGATATATTGTACAAACATGAGATAACCACTTCATCTTTAAAAGATATTGGAAGGATTCCCAACACTTCATCTTTAAGAGATAGATTCTAGAGTCTGATTTCACATAGTTATCCCCTATTTATTTGTCATGCCATTCAATCCTTATTTCGTTGCATTGTTTATAAGTCAAGAATCCTAAAGTATTCAACTCCCTCTCCCGAGCAATAGTGAAAATATTATCAATTACAGGCTTCGATATCCCTATAAAAATCTAATAATTAACAACTCATTATGCTTTGTGATTCTTTGTTAACGACTTCGAAGGAATTATAGATTCTCCCGAACTCTACAAATCGCCTAAGTTATATTCTCTAAATCCTATTCAAAATCCCTCTCTCCCGAGCGATAGATTCTAAACATTCATAATCTCAATTTGTGGCCAACAAACAAGAAGCATTAAACGCAAGAGAATATAAATAAACTGAATTATAATTTCATAAAACTCAAATTGGCAATCAATACATAGGTTTAAACATTGGCTACATCATCCACTAAAACAATAGATTTAGTTCATGACTAAAGATAAAAACACTGAAAACATGGTCATAAATCTAATAGAAATCATTAGAGTTTAATGATAAAAACTAGAAGATTAAACCCGAATCGAATCCCTTCGTCTTCGGACGTCACCGCCTTCGTCTCCTCTTGTTACTCTTCAATCTCCCTCCTTTGATCTCTCTAAAATATGCCTATTTAAGTTTTTTTATTTTATATTAGCCTCTTCTCTAGGGTTTTGGACGAGCCTCTATATTTATAGGGAAGTATTGGAGGCCTTGTGCATGTAAAACCCTAAAAATTGATGATTTTGGGCTTCAATCGTAGTGTCGCGGTGCCCAACTCACAGAAAAATTATATGTGTACATGCGGAAGGGGCGTCGCGACGCCATACAAGATTTTTAATTTCTGTTTTATTCATTTTTCACTTTTCCCGCGTGCTTCCGATGTGTCCGTAGAGTCCCAAAATAAGTCAAATTACCCTCAGATCCATGTTCCAATGCTTCCTACAACTAAATCATAAAATAAATAACAAAATAAATTAAATTGCCCGGAATCTAACAAAATAGTAAGCTAAGAATGCTGGAATAAATGGGTATTACCGCACTTATCAGTTTATCCCAATGAACCATGGGTCTTGGGAGACTCGTATAGACTTGTAGGTGTTTATTTGATAAACATTGAACGGCTCACCAAAGATTTCCTAATAGATGGTACACCAATGTCAAAAGAAATCTTCTCGAGTCGAGTAGCATAATGGTCATTGGACTTGAGATACCACTGTGGATATATGAGACATCCTCCACACATTGATGGTAGTCACGTCACCGATCTATTTAGATCAGACCTCCGCATGTTCGTTGGGTGTGGACCTATGCTCATGATATCCTGTGGGTAACAGATATAATCCGTCAGTCATGTGTACAGGGCATATGTATCATGTACGTATTTGCAATCTAGTAAATCCATGACCATGGTATACTTCGGAAACGAGTTCCGAGTATTATTTAGAGATCGTAAATTTATAAGTCGATTATATTATACCTTAGGGATTGATGTTCCTATCTATATCCCCGGTATAATATCGATAGCCTGTGGTGGAGGGATTATACATATGCAATGAACTCGACTTGCATAGTTTAGCGATATTATCCGTGGTCGTCATAATTTACGAGTGGGTCAATTATGAACATGAAATTTGATTCCGTGATGGATAAATCTAAACTTAGAGAGTCGCACAATATGAAGTGTACTCGTTGAGCACTTGGGCAACACGTTATGAATAATACAGATTATTCATAATACTTTATCATATTAAATGAGTTAATTCGAATCGTTTAACGGTTAAACGAAAAGATACATGCATAGAGACCTTTCGGTCATTTCTTAAGTAATGTGTATTTATATTTTATATATGATTTTATTAAATACACATTAATTGATAGTTAAATAAGATATTTGATATATATCATAAATATATATATTTTGATTATTTAAAGTAAATATGATACATATATTTAGATATTTGTATTTAAGTAATTATTTAATTGTTAAATAATTAAAGTAATTAAAATATAAATATCTAAGGTGATATTTATTTTAGGAAATGATTAAAGTGTAAAAGTTTGACTTTGTACATTTATAAAAAGGTGTTAAAAAAGAATTTTGCTTCTTTAATTTGATTAGAAAAACAAAATATCTTTTTTTTCTACCCATTTTCGGCCAAGGCTTGGAGATATAAAAGGGTTTCATTTTTCATTTGTAAAATTAGATTAAGCATTCAACAATACAAAAGTTAGAGAGTTTAGAAAGAGCAAAAGGCTAAAGGAATTTTTCAAAGAAAACATGAAATCTAAGGTAGTTTCTTCTTTTCTTTAAATTGGAAAATTTTCCTATGATTCATTAGCTCAACATATGATGTAAGTTTTATTTTTCTCACTCTTGATTTTGTGTCGAGATTCTTGAAAGCTTGATAAAAAGATATATGCATGTATGATAATTAAAGTGAGCTTGTTAATGGTTAACAAACACACTTTTAGTTATTTGATGACTTGGTTGTCATTCTAGAGTTTTATGACCACTCTAATAATACCTAGAATTGTTCTTGAGTTCTTCATTGGTGGTGGCTTTGATTGATGTAAATATTAATATGATTAATGTTGAGAAAATTGGATTTAAAGCATGAAAATTGATTTTATTTGTACCAATATCAGATCTGAAAATTTTGGAAAATTTTTGATGAAAAATATATTATTTAAATGTATTGGATGTGTATTGGGCATTAGAATAATTATCGGAAATTTTTTCGGAATGAAAATACGTGAAAACATTGAAAAACGGCATTACCGGGGGAGTTTCGAGCTTACCGGGTGACGGCTGTCCAAACAGTGAATTTGTCACTGTTTTGGCAGCCAATCAACTGTCCAAGTACTATTGGAGCTGACCTGGGCAACCCCGTGTGTATTGGTTGGTCGGTTCGGTCAAAAACACAGTTTATGTTATTTTACGGAAAAACGTTTTAGTAAAAGGTTTGCGATGTTATCTAAATTTATTATGTCGTTGTTTGATATTGAATAATATATTTAGGTGAAATATGAATGAATTAATCATAATGGATATTGAATAATTTATTCGATAAGTTTAAAATTTTAAAGTTATGATTTCGCCCGAACCGCACCTTCCGCTGCGCCTGACCCCTACATTACGTACCGAGGAAGACAATGGGGTCATTGAGGTTGATGAAGTATGGAGATTATCAGTCTTTGAAAAGCTTTTTCAATGCGTACCACGGCCTGGTATTAGAAATCGGGGCGTATGAGTCCCCGGAGGCTCTGGAAAGTTTCAAATGGGTCTTCAAGGTCGGTAGGTTATAGTTGTTGGGACAGTTGTGGTACCCTTAGGGTTGGATCGGTGTCCCGTGCAGTGGAAATGTGTCTAACCCGTGGATATCAAGCATGGGTGTAATTTTAAATTATTTAATGAAATATTATATTCCATTACGAGTGTATAGAAAAAATCGGGGCTGAATCGGAGTTCGGAAACTCAAAAATGGGGAAAAACAAAAATCAGCACGCGCCGTGAAGCCACATGCTACAGTGCACGCTCTATAGTGCACGCGCGCACTGTAGCGCACAGGCCTGGAATTTTTTTTTTGTTTTCATTTCCTTATTCTTTCATTCATTCAGCTAACTTTCTAGTAAGCTGAATGAATTAGGGTATTTTACCCTAATTTCTTCCGGTCTTCCCTAAATACTTCAAAAAGACCCAAAATTAATTTTTAACATCAAAACCAATATCTACACAAGTTATAGAATAAAAATCATGTTTTTCAAAATATAAAATATTTTACAAAAACATAAATTTATTCTAAATACGTACTTACGTAAATTATGAATCCAATACACAAACCAAATTAGAGTCCCAATAAGAAATATCTCGTGAATAATTCTAGGTCACCCAAAGGTGTTCAAGTGATTCTATAATGGTAGCCATAGCTCTAAGCTTTAATCTAGAGTTCTAAACTCTAATTTTATTTTTATGTCTAACATAAATATTTTGACCTAAGAACAAACATATTGTGTTTATACTTCTAAAGTATCCTAACACAATTTATTAGCCTTATTTCAACATTAAGCTATGTGTTCATGCATCTAATACACAAAAGAACATAGCTTAGGAGAAGATCAAACATTACCTTAGTAAGCTTGATACAAGATCCAATCTACTTCTCCTTTGTTGAAATAGTTGGAGAACCTCCAAGGTGTGCAAGCTTGACTTCAAGATCCAACCTTGTTTCCAATACTACCAAGCTTCACTTCAAGATACAATCTTGATTTCCAATGCTAGCAAGCTTCACTTCAAGATCCAATCTTGATTTCTCCTAACTGAAATGTTGTAGTGACCTCACAAGCTTCTTTAAACACTTCTCTAACTTAGGTTAATCTCTCAAGAATTACTTGTGTATAGCTTACTCAATCTTTTGCTTATGCTTATACTTGTAATTCAAACCTTCATAAAGCTTGTTATTTATAGCAAAACTTGGGCAATTTTTAATTAATAAAAGTTGTAATCAACTTATAAGTGGGCTTAATCTAATTTGTCAAAATATGTATAATTAAGTGTGACTAATCTCCATTGTCTCCCACTTTAATTTAATCCAATTAAATCAAGCCAAGGATTAGGAAATGGATTAGTTAAATGCTTTCCACTTTGATTTAATTCAATTAAATCAAGCTAAAATCACCTATTATTACATACTTACAATTACTATAATATCCTCAAATGGTAGAGATAATTATGATTTTACCATTTAGCCCTTGTGTAATTATTGAATTAATCCAATTAGGTCAAAATAAATAATCAATGTTATCCAATAACACTTGATTATCTTAGTTGATAATTATAATATCGAATATTATCTTTTATCAAAATTAATCGGCTACCCAAGTGCTTAACGAGTACACTTCATATTGGCACTCTATAAATTCAAACACGTTCGTCATATAAGCCTAACTAATATGTACGCAATTCGGCCACTCCGAATTCGCGAAGAACACGAATGACCTTTCTGAACTAGACAAGTCGAGGTCATCATATATGTTTAATAATCCCTCTATCGTAGGCTATCAGAGTTGTGCTTAGGAAACATAGAATATACCGTCAAGTTTGCGAGGCACACATTTTATCTCGACATGTCCACGATTCTTTATAACTGATGCGATCCACCCTAGGTGATCGACTTTAGCCAAATATTTAAGAACCGTGACTTTACTCACATGGATACCTAAACCCCTTATGGTACAAATACAGGCCGACAGATCCTATCTTGATTCGCACTTAATTACTGAGTGCATCGGTCCACACCCAACGAACATCTAGAGGCCAGACCATGAAAGGTTTCTGTCATACATGACACTTAATTACATCATTTGAGTGTTTCCAACACTTGGGTGAGTCTCCATATCACCTTATTTGACTCCTTAATGTGCTAGCATTGATGAATTTTGCAACAAAACGCAAGAAGAATAAGAGAGGAAGCTCGGCAATGGAGAAGTGTGAATAGTAACTCATTACCACTTCCAAAGTTGACTAATGTTTAAATAGTCAAGTAGAGTGTTGGAATTGGTTTGTGTAAAATACAAGCAATCCAAGCCTTTTACTCAACCTTCAAATCAATTCCAAAATCAAGCCTAACCACTTCCATCATTAGTCAAACAAATGATGTAAGTGAAGTGGGTCCCACCACTTTTAAATTCCTAATTTAAGTCGGCTAACTTGACACACAACTTCGCTCTGGCTCGGGTTTGTTTAATTCAGAATTAAACGAATTTTCCGTTGCGACGTAATTAAATCCAATTTAAATAAATAATAATGCCTAGCAAAATTATTACGAAAGTCGCTTGCGAATTAATTCTAAATTAATTCTTTCGCCCGAATTAAAATCCAATTTTAATTCCGCTTTGAAATCTAATTTCATTTAATATATCCAATATATTATTTTAGCCCAATTAAATAAATTAAATAGAAAAATTCAATTTAACTATTAAATTTATTTTTACCGATTAATTCCAAATTAATCGCGTTCTTTCTCTTCTAGTCGAATTAATCCCAGATTAATTCTTGCCGTAATTAATCCTAGATTAATTTTCTCTCTCTCATAATTAATCCTAGATTAATTATGTTCGAGTCAAATTTCATCGGTGAATCTTTGGGAGGCGACCCAAGAGATCCCTGGATATGTTGGCAGTAAATGCGGTCATCGGACTATCCGAACACGTGCGTATCCGGTACCACGTTCTTACCAATTTACAGGACATGGTTGACTTCTAGCAAAGCACCGTGCCTACCCAATTCTCCAGAAATATTATTTTAAGGAATACAAGATCTTTGACAGGCGTAGTATACATAGTATTGTGTATTAAGATCCAGTATCGGATGTCACATGCTAGGCCTGGGGCTGGAGTTGTGTCTGCCCCGTACGAAGCATATATCGGATCACTAGCAACTAGTCTCTTTATGATCGGAAAGTCATGACCTAGTCATGACTTTTCCAATGGCTATAGCACTATAGAGTACCAGTTCTGTATCCATGCGTGATCATCATCTCCATATGACTGAAGTGATACTTTCATCTTGACATCACACCCAATACACTACGATTCTCAGTATACCCAGAAGAGGCGTACACAGAACCTGTTAAAGCCTCGGACGACCAAAACCAAAGTATACTAATTGTCGCAAGTATTAGCGATGCAAGTCTCAGGTTAAGACCAAATACACATACCCTGATTCAGATTCCCATAGACACATAGTCATACTACCAATAAGATTCTGATGGGTCTATATAGAGCGAAGCTGTTTCCGTACCATCAGTAAACAGAACCTCCTATTACACTTGCATGAGTATCCAATACCCAAATATATAAGAACTATGTCGTTACGTTTCCATAACACACACAAGTGTAATACTAGCTTATTCCGCATTATCGATGTCCAGTCTCGATAATACTACGACTAGGGATATTTAATGATTAAACCTTTGTGGATTAATACTGTCTCATATCTTATTAATCCAGTACTAATCATATGGACTTTTATCATTTATATATCCAGGTAATCCAATTACAAATGATAAAAAAGCAATTTCCTTTATCATATAGTTAATTTTAGACAAGAACACCATGTTCTTTACAAAATAGTGATGTTATGGGTCATAATTATCCAATAATCTCCCACTTGGTCTATAGCCAATCACTCAAGTGTCCAACACTTGAACTATGTATGGGTCGCTCAAACTTCTGCTGAGAAATAGCTTTCGTCAGCGGATTTGCAAGGTTGTCATCTGATGCGATTTATTCGATCATCACATCGCCACGAGGTATGATCTAACGAATCAGATGAAATAGTTGAAGTACATACTTGGATCGTTGATGAGACTGCGGTTCTTTAGCCTGCACTGTCGCCTACCTCGGCTGCTAACAGAACTACTCCTAATCCAATTAGGATTATATAGATCCAAAATGCTTCTTTTGCTGCCTCAGTTGCAGCAATATTCCATTTTTATTGTTTAATCGGCAACAATATCTTGCTTCTAAGATTTCCAGCTCACTGTTCCGTTATTCAAACTAAATAGATACCCTTATTGAGACTTACAGTCGTCTTTCTCGGTTTGGAAACTTACAGTGATGAACCCATTCACCTCAAGTTCTCATTTCCTTATTTTCTCAGAAAGCATCCTTAGTTCATCCAAGATACTAAAGGATGTTCTTAACATCAATCCAGTGACCATCACCTTGATCGGCCTGATTGTGACTGCATATGCTCAAAGCATATGAGACATCAGGTCGCATACATTTTCATAACTTACGAGCTCTGGGAGAGTGTCAGCAGCTTTCTAGATCTATCCCAGTAGATCTTTATTCCTAGAATAAAGCCTGCTTCTCCCAAGTATACCATGGAGAATTTTAATGAAAGCCAAGCTTTCACTTATTATAGTATGGGAATGCATTGCCGATAAGAAATACATCATCAACATAAGGACAATGATTGTCAGTGCGCTCCCACTAACCCTATTATATACACAAGAATCATCTTCGTTTTGAATTAAATCATATACCATTATGATTACATCAAAACATTGGTTCCAAGAATTCAATGCTTGCTTCAATCCATAAATGGATCGATTTAACTTGCAAGACTTGTTTACATGTTTTGGCACCACAAACCCGTCAGGATATTGCATACAAACATCCTCCAAAAGGTTTCTGTTAAGGAAAGCAGTTTTGGCATCTAGTTGCCATATTTCATAATCGAAATATGCAGTATTAACAAGCATTATCTGAATGGATTTAATCATGGCAACAAGTGAAAAGTTTCGTCGTAATCGACAATATGTCGTTGACGATACCCTTTCTGTACAAGCCTAGATGCGTACATTTATATGTTGCCATCCATGTCTGTCTTTCTTGAAGACCCATTTAGTACCAATAGGCACAATGCCTTCTGGTACATCAACCGGTGTCCAAACTTGGTTGGTATACATGGAATTCATTTCGGACTTCATGGCACTTTGCCATAAAATGAGTTGATACCCTGTATCATTTCCTCATACGTAGTCGGTCCATTATCCTCAATAAGATTAATATCTACATGAGGTGAGATCAGAAACCCATACCTCCCAGGTTGTTTTCTGACTCTCTCCGACATACGCGGTTCTTGTGTATTCGAAGATTGTGGTACAGATTCATCCATGATGAACTGTTCATGTTCCGTATGGGATCGGTCCATTGAATAGTATCACTCTGATTTTCATCGAGTTTTAATTTCTTCCCACTTACCACTGCATTTAGGAATTATTTTTCGAGGAAACCCACATGGAGAGCAACAAATACATTATTCTCTTGTGGGTTGTATAAGTACTATACTTTGGTTTCCCTAGGATAACCAATTACAAATAGGCACTTATTCGATTTGGGTTCTAGTTTGGTATCATCCAAACGTATGACCAGCATTCCCAAATCTTCAGGAATGAGAAACCCGGTTTCTTTCCTGTTCATATCTAATATGAAATCTGTCTAACAGATTTTCATGGAACCTTATTCAAAATAAGTATTGCACTGTTTAATGCGTATCCTTAGAAGGAAATTGGTAGCTTAGAGCGACTCATCATTAATCTTACCATGTCCAACAAAGTTCGGGTTCTCCGTTCAGACACACCGTCCAACAGAGGTGTTCCGGGAGGAGTCCACTGTGAAAGAATACCATACTTTTTCGAGTAATCCAGAAACTCATTTATTTAAGTATTATCCACCATGGTCCAACTGTAATGTTTTAATACTTAGCCGGTCTGTTTTTATACTTCGTGTCGAAACTCTTTGAATTCATCAAAAGTTTCTGACTTGTGTTTCATAAGAAACACATAACCGTAACGTGATGCCACATCCGTAAAGGTTACTGATGAGTGGTAATTATATCATTATTTCCCACTCATTTAACCTAATATTTTGTATATTTTCTCGAGTTTTATGAATATTTTGATATGTTTTATTGTTATTTTTCAGATAAATAAAGTTTGGGAAGCATTGGAAGCAATTTGGAGCCAAAACAGTGAAAAAGGACGAAAAAGGGCAAAATTGTAATTTGGCCGCGTCGCGACGTCTAACGTGCGCCGCATGCTAACTTGCACCGGACACATGGACCAGTCAGAAGAAATTTGCTAAAATACGCCGGATGCTAACGTGCGCCGATCATGCTAACGTGCGTCGTGCCACGTGTCATCATCAGATCCGATCATGCTAAAATGCGCTTGGACACGTGTCGCGATCCTATGGCATCGACACTCCGCGTGACACGTGTCGTCTTTTGATTGGACCGAATCATCCGTGAATCATCTGTCGCCATGTGTCAAGATATCATTGGACCGAATTACTGCGTGCCACGTGTCGCTTTTCTATTGGGCCGATGAAATCCGCGTCAACAGTCAATATCCACGCGCTTTGACCGAGTCAACACAAGCCAGCGTCGCGACGTAAAAAGGATTTTGGCGTCGCGACGCCGGACCCAAAATTTTCCTATAAATTGAGGCTTTCAGCACCTCATTTGGTGTGCTTTCCTTGGGATTTTTTCCCAATTTTTAAGTATTGCATCTATTTTTTGTAATAATTAATTTATGTATTTTTAATTTTAATTTTAATTTCAGTATTTTATTTTTTTATTTTCTTTATGTTTTGTAGTTAAATTTCCGCTGGGGTAAGAAAATAATTTATATATTATAATAAGTGAGATTCCTAGATAAGAAATATTAAATGTGGATCCTCTAACCCCAACATTTTATTTTTATTCTAGGGAAGTGATGAAACACAAAATCCACACACTTAATAATTAATTTTCTTTTTATGGGCAATTCTTTAGTTTGTTTATTTAGTCTTAAGCTTAATGCTTCTTGTTAATTGACCATTAATAAGATTGATTTGGTAAAGTTAAAATGAACTTGACGAAGAGATTTTAGGTTTCAGCCTTAGATTCAATAGCCCACGATCTTCCTTGAGGATTGATAACCCTTTAATAGATTTCCTTACATGATAGACATATACCTGTCGGGCGGGGGTAGCCATAATTGGAACTTAATCTTAATGAATTTAGGTAATTTGGTTGACATAGACATATGGTTCAATTGGGTTATACTGGGTATTTGCATATGACCATCGACAGAGGCTTTTGCATATCTTCGTGTTCCAGGTTAGCAAACTAATTTATTACACATATATTAGAGAATCAATTCATCTTTATAATAATATTGTGTGGAGTCACAACCCTAGATCTTTGAGTCTTTTTTTATTTTCCTTAGTATTTTCTTTTGTGTCTTTTAGTATTTTATTTATCAAATCCACATTCAACCAACAAAAGCAATCATTCTCTTCTCCCTATAATTAGATACCTGTAAATAAATAGTATCAATAATTAATAAAAAAAAGTAGGAATTAAGTCCTCGTGGGATCGATATTTTTATACTACTTGAACGATACGTGCGCTTGCATTATACGTGTGTGTTTATGCCGGTCAATTTTTTGGCGTCGTTGCCGGGGACTTATTTTTCTTGAGTTTTTAATTTTGAAACTATCTAATTTTCTTTATTTTTATCTGTAATTTTTATTTCTTTCTTTTATTTTCAGGTGGTTGAAAAATGGAACATTATTGGGAGATTGAGAGATCACGAGCTTTACTAGAAGATACACCCCAAATCTGGGAGCAACAGTCCGGTTTTCTGAGGCCTGTTGTCCAGCCCAACAACTATCACTGGATGTCAGAATCAAGCAATACTACATTTGTTCATCAGAACGAAATGGGGAGATGTGTGATATGTGATGGTAACCACCCGAGCAATCAATGTATATACCTTTCAGAGTGGCAGAATTATTGGAATCATTCAAGGTACGAAGAACCATCATACTTTCCATCTTATCCACCATCCATCTACGATTTTCATCAAAAACCAGAACCATCAGAGGAAGATCACATGGTTGACATGCTCAAAGATTGGTTCAAGAAACAAGACGAAAAGTTGGATACAATGTTTGAATCAGTCCAAAATCAATTCGAAAGTATTCATAGACAATCAGCATCCTTTTAGAGACTGACAGAACAAACGAGACAATTAACAGAAAATCAGAGCTACATACCTCAAGGAGCATTTTCAGATGACACTGAAGAAGCCTTTGAGTACCAAGCATTTCACGATAACACTTTAGCAGAGGATAAGGCTGAACAGAATCAGGAATCTAAGGTATCAGTTCTGGAGCCCAAACCAACAGAATCTCGGTTTGATTTTTATTATTCTAACTCTGAAGATGATGAAAAAGCTGAGCTATTTATACCAATTGTACCAACAAATGAGGATGAAACTTTTCATCCTCAAAATGAAGATCTTGGAGAATGCTTTGCACTAATGTTTGAAGACGATCTACCTGAGCCAATCATTTCACTCAAATCAGAGGATGAAGACCTAAAAACAGACACATCTTTACATCCTCAGATTGACACTTATGGAGCAAGCATTTCACAGATGACAGATGAAGAATTGAATGCAGAAATTTTAAAATTCATCTGTGAAGAAAAGGTGAAGCAAGAAACAGAGCAAATGGAGGAGCAAATGTTTGACTTTATTAAAGATCCAGAGCATTCAGGTGAAACATCACTGTTTTTGGGATTACAAATCAAAGATATCACCTAGAATATTGACAGAATGGAACTCCTATTCCAGGTCAAGCACCATACAAGACTTTTTGACCTTTCACAATTTCTTTTATCGTTTAGCTAACAATCGTCCTTTGGAAGATACTAGTGCTATTATTACTCATCCTTTTCAGGTTCTATAAATTCAGCTTGTCATTACACTTTTGAAGTCATCCAGAGTTGAGAAAGAAATACATAAAAAATATAAGCCACTTCAAGAAGACGAGTTGAAAACATTTGTGTGTTTTGCGGTACTAGTGTTGGTTTTAAACCACAATACATAGAAGCAGCACAGGAATTGGGTCGACTCATGGCTGGACAGAATATGCACTTAGTATATGGCGGTGGCAATCTTGGACTAATGGGGATCATTTCAGAGGCCGTACAGGATGAAGGCAGTCAAGTTTTGGGAATCATCCCAAAACCTTTGGCAGAGGAAAATCTTATTGGATCATGAAACATAGAGAAATTATTGTGCCAGGTATGTCCGAGCGACTAGTGGAAATGATTAATCGTGCTGATGCATTTATTGCTTTGCCAGGTGGCTTGGGCACACTGGAGGAAATTTTTATTGTGCTATCTTGGGCGAACTTGAACATACACCAGAAACCGGTTGGGCTGTTTAACGTTGATGGATTTTATGATTTTCTTTGTGTGTTTTTTGATGATTCCCGGAGAAATGGGTTCGTGACAAAACTCTGAAAGATCTCCTCTTCACTGCCAGAACTGTTCAGGATTTACTTGACCAAATCTTGGCCTTTGAACCACAAATTGACCATGTCATTTCCAAGATAAAATGGTCCGAAGACGATCGTGGTAAGAAGCGTCGAATAAATCTGGATCTTAACCTTTAATTTCTAGGTGTAAAATTTCAGCTAACCAGGTACTATCTTCTAAACTCTTCTTCTACTGTTTAATACATTAGGGACAATGTCTCATTTAGGTTTGGGGAAGAAAATTAGTTGATTAGTATCTTGATTTTAGTTATGTGTTGTTTTTACTTTTAGTCAAAAATTTTCGAAAAATACAAAAAAATTGAAAATTTTTCAATAATTACAAAAATATTTTGCGTTTTTGTTTTTATTTTGACTAAAAAGGTGAAATTGGTAAGAGATAGCTGAGTAAGGAGTTTCCACTCCTGAGACGTATCTAAACCTAATTCGGAACAAGTTAATTTTTATTTATTTCCTTTTAAATTATTTATTTGTGAATTCTCCATAATACTGACTAAAATGAATCTTCATATGCTCAGTTGGCAGGTATTATCAACATGCATGGTAACAAACGGACATAAGCTGAAATTGAAAAGTTTGTAATATTCGGTGCTCTTTTTTAATTTGTGGAAGCATCTCAAAAAATGATGGAGTAGAAAAAAAAGTCTGAGATCCGAGTTATTAAGTCTGTAAGGGTGTTTTAACACCTAGTGCCTTAAAGCCAACTGGTTTGGGAGTCATTGGCCCAAAGCTCGCTACACAGATCAAAGATGCTGCAAAAATATATGTATCTGAAGTCTGAGTAATTAAGTCCGTAGGGGAGTCTTAAAACCTGGTGCCCTAAAGCCAACTGGTTTGGGAGCCACCGACCCAACACTCGCTACATCGATGGAAGATATTGTATATAAATAAAAAAAATCAAAAATCAAAGAAAAAATCAGAAAAATTATTCCATTGCTACAAAAAGGTGTGAATTCTGATAAAACTTTAGGACAAAAATATTACTCTCTTCTCAACTGCACTTGTGACTGTTGTGGGTAAAAATGAGTTGTTTAATATTTTGTTGGTTGTGTATATGAAGAATGGTAAATATAATCGGAGAATTTACTTATTCAGTAATTTAGAAGGAAAGAAAACAACTAGTAACTTGGAGTAGAAGTTTCACCTGATTAGTCACTAACTTCTTTATTCTCTTTTCGTTTGTCTTTTTGCTTTTGAGTGCATTAGTTACACTACCTTTTTACTTTTGTAAAATTTTTCTGGGTATCATAAATGTAAACCCTCACGAGACTACAACTCGTCCACTAGGGACACCTAGAGGTTTAAAGGCTTGTTGCATACGCTAAATGCAACCGTGATCCCTATGAAAGTGGCTTAGTTATTTTATTTATTTTATTCTATGTTTTGCTCGAGGACTAGCAAAATGTTAGGTTTGGGGGTGTGATGAGTGATAATTATATCACTATTTCCCACTCATTTAACCTAATATTTTGTATAGTTTCTCGAGTTTTATGAACGTTTTGATGTGTTTTATTGTTATTTTGCAGATAAATAAAGTTTGGGAAGCATTGGAAGTAATTTGGAGCCAAAACATTGAAAATGACTAAAAAGGGCAAAATTGTAATTTGGCCGCGTCGCGACGCACAAGCCTTCGGCGTTGCGACGTCTAACGTGTTCCACATGCTAACTTGCACCGGACATGTGGACCAGTCAGAAGAAATTTGCTAAAATACGCCGGATGCTAACGTGCGTCGATCATGCTAACGTGCGTCGTGCCACGTGTCATCATCAGAACCGATCATGCTAAAATACGCCTGGACACGTGTCGCGATCCTATGGCGCCGACACTCCACGTGACACGTGTCGTCTTCTGATTGGACAGAATCATCCGCGAATCATCTGCCGCCACGTGTCAAGATATCATTGGACCGAATTACTACGTGCCACGTGTTGCATTTCTATTAGGCCGACAAAATCCGCGTCAACAGTCAACGTCCACGTGCTTTGACCGAGTCAACACAAGCCAACGTCGCGAATTAAGAAGGATTTTGGCGTCGCGACGCCGGACCCAAAATTTGCCTATAAATTGAGGCTTTCAGCACCTCATTCGGTGTACTTTCCTTGGGATTTTTTCCCTGTTTTTAAGGATTGCATCTATTTTTTGTAATAATTAATTTATGTATTTTTATTTTTAATTTTAATTTCAGTATTTTATTTTTTTTATTTTCTTTATGTTTTGTAGATAAATTTCCGCTGGGGTAAAAGGTGAAACATTTAATATAATTATCTAGGTAAATCTCATTTAATTATAATTTATAAATTATAATTTAACCGGATTAATTAATGTCAGACTTTATTACCGCCTATATGGTCGGTCTAAATATAAATTACTTTACCGCCTATATGGCTGGTCTTTATGTGACAGATAATTACCGCCTATATGGCAGGTGTAATTGGACTAAATGGATTACTGCCTATATGGCTGGTTTTAAATATTTAACATTATTAATTCCTGAGAAAGCAGAATACAAAATAATTTATATATTATAATAAGTGAGATTCCTAGATAAGAAATATTAAATGTGGATCCTCTAACCCCCAGCATTTTATTTTTATTCTAGGGAAGTGATGAAACACAATATCCACACACTTAATAATTGATTTTCTTTTTATAGGCAATTCTTTAGTTTGTTTATTGAGTCTAAAGCTTAATGCTTCTTGTTAATTGGCCATTAATAAGATTGATTTGGTAAACTTAAAATGAACTTGACGAAGAGATTTTAGGTTTCAGTCTTAGATTCAATAGCCCACGATCTTCCTTGAGGATAGATAACCTTTTAATAGATTTCCTTACATGATAGACATATACCTGTCGGGCGGGGGTAACCATAATTGGAACTTAATCTTAATGAATCCAGGTAATTTGGTTGACATAGACATATGGTTCAATTGGGTTATACTGGGTATTTGCATCTGACCATCGACAGAGGCTTTTGCATATCTTCGTGTTCCAAGTTAGCAAACTAATTTATTACACATATATAAGAGAATCAATTCATCTTTATAATAATATTGTGTGGAGTCACAACCTTAGATCTTTGAGTCTTTTGTTATTTTCCTTAGTATTTTCTTTTGTGTCTTTTAGTATTTTATTTATCAAATCCACATTCAACCAACAAAAGCAATCATTCTCTTCTCCCTGTAAATATATAGTATCAATAATTAAAAACAACATTAGGAATTAAGTCCTCGTGGGATCGATATTTTTATACTACTTGAACAATACGTGCGCTTGCGTTATACGTGTGTGTTTACGCCGGTCAAGTTTTTGGCGCCGTTGCAGGGGACTTATTTTTTTGAGTTATTAATTTTGAAGCTATCTAATTTTCTTTATTTTTATCTGTAATTTTTATTTCTTTCTTTTGTTTTCAGGTGGTTGAAAAATGGAACATTATTGGGAGATTGAGAGATCACGAGCTTTACTAGAAGATACACCCCAAATCTGGGAGCAACAGTCTGGTTTTCTGAGGCCAGTTGTCCAGCCCAACAACTATCACTGGATGTCAAAATCAAGCAATAATACATTTGCTCATCAGAATGAAATGGGGAGATGTGTGATATGTGATGGTAACCACCCGAGCAATCAATGTATATACCTTTCAGAGTGGAAGAATTATTGGAATCATTCAAGGTACGAAGAACCATCATACTTTCCATCTTATCCACCATCCATCTACGATTTTCATCAAAAACCAGAACTATCAGAGGAAAATCAGATGGTTGACATGCTCAAAGATTGGTTCAAGAAACAAGACGAAAAGTTGGATACAATGCTTGAATCAGTCCAAAATCAATTCGAAAGTATTCAGAGACAATCAGCATCCATTCAGAGACTGATAGAACAAACGAGATAATTAACAGAAAATCAGAGCTACATACCTCAAGGAGTATTTTCAGATGACACTGATGAAGCCTTTGAGTACCAAGCATTTCACGATGACACTTTAGCAGAGGAAGAGGCTGAACAGAATCAGGAATCTAAGGTAAAAGTTCTGGAGCCCAAACCAACAGAATCTTGGTTTGATTTTTATTATTCTGACTCTGACGAGAATGAAAAAGCTGAGCTATTTATACCAATTGCACCAAAAAAGAAGGATGAAACTTTTCATCCTCAAAATGAAGATCTTGGAGAATGCTTTGCACTAATGTTTGAAGACGATCTACCTGAGCCAATCATTTCACTCAGATCAGAGGATGAAGACCTTAAAACAGGCATATCTTTACATCCTCAGATTGACACTTATGGAGCATGGATTTCACAGATGACAGGTGAAGAATTGAATGCGGAAATTTTAAAATTCATCTGTGAAGAAAAGGTAGAGCAAGAAGCAGAGCAAATGGAGGAGCAAATGTCTGACTTTATTAAAGGTCCAGAGCATTCAGGTGAAACATCATTGTTTTGGGGAGTACAAATCAAAGATATCACCCAGAAGATTGACAGAATGGAACTCCCATTCCAAGTCAAGCATCATACGAGACCTCCTGATTTTCTTTCTTTCTTTTCAGGAATTATTGGAGCAACAAAGATTAAAAAGGTGGCACGAGCACTGAATGAGACAAAACTCTTTTTACCACCTTACCGTTGGAAGAGACCCTCAAAAGCAACGCACACGGGATTGTCTTTAATAGGACATCCAAAACGACGCGGAAACCTCCTTGACGGATATATTTCAGTCACGTCTGGCTGTAGACGAAAAATTTAGCGCTAGCAGGGAGGCAACCCATGCACTTTGTTGTAATTTCTGTTTTTATATTTTGTGTAAACATGTTGTAGAGTTTGTAATTTTGTGTGTTAGTTTTTCCAGGGAAAGACACAAACGAAGCATAAGACAGAAGGAATGGTGTTTGGCAAAGATAAGAGCTAATTCATTAGCGATCGATGAGTAAGGAATGGATTCTTGAGACGCATCCTAATGAATTTATACTAAGCGAATGGTGTATTGCATACACAATTCTGTTGCCTTAATTATTGCTTTGATTTACTTTTCTGTTGTAATTATCTTTATTTTCGTAGACAGAATCAAGTCTTTTTGACCTTTCACGATTTCTTTTATCGTTTAGCTAACAATCGTCCTTTGGAAGATACTAGTGCTATTATTACTCATCCTTTTCAGGTTCTATAAATTCAGCCTGTCATTACACTTTTGAAGTCATCCAGAGTTGAGAAAGAAATACATAAAAAATGGAAGCCACTTCAAGAAGACGAGTTAAGAACATTTGTGTGTTTTGCGGTACTAGTGTTGGTGTTAAACCACAATACATAGAAGCAGCACAGGAATTGGGTCGAGTCATGGCTGAACAAAATATGCACTTAGTATTTGGCGGTGGAAATCTTGGACTAATGGGGATCATTTCAAAGGCCATACAAGATGGAGGCAGTCAAGTTTTGGGAATCATCCCAAAACCTTTGGCAGAGGCAAATCTTATTGGACCATCAAACGAAGAGGAAATTATTGTGCCATGTATGTCCGAGCAACTAGTGGAAATGATTAATCGTGCTGATGCATTTATTGCTTTGTCAGGTGGCTTGGGCACACTGGAGGAAATTTTTATTGTGCTATCTTGGGCGAACTTGAACATACACCAGAAACCGATTGGGCTGTTTAACGTTGATGGATTTTATGATTTTCTTTGTGTGTTTCTTGATGATGCCCGGAGAAATGGGTTCGTAACAAAACCTCTGAAAGATCTCCTCTTCACTGTGAGAACTGTTCAGGATTTACTTGACCAAATCTTGGCCTTTGAACCACAAATTGACCATGTCCTTTCCAAGATAAAATGGTCCGAAGACGATCGTGGTAAGAAGCGTCGAATAAATCTGGATCTTAACCTTTAATTTCTAGGTGTAAAATTTCAGCTAACCAGGTACTATCTTCTAAACTCTTCTTCTACTGTTTAACACATTGGGGACAATGTCTCATTTAGGTTTGGGGGAGAAAATTAGTTGATTAGTATCTTGTTTTTAGTTATGTGTTGTTTTTATTTTTAGTCCAAAATTTTTCGAAAAATACAAAAAAATTGAAAAATTTTAAAAAATTACAAAAATATTTTGCGTTTTTGTTTTTATTTTGACTAAAAAGGTGAAATTGGTAAGAGATAGCTGAGTAAAGAGTTTCCACTCCTGAGACGTATCTAAACCTAATTCGGAACAAGTTAATTTTTATTTATTTCCTTTTAAATTATTTAATTTGTGAATTATCCATAATACTGACTAAAATGAATCTTCATATGCTCAATTGGCAGGTATTATCAACATGCATGGTAACATACGGACATAAGCTGAAATTGAAAAGTTTGTAATATCCAGTGCTCTTGTTTAATTGGAGGAAGCATCTCAAAAAGTGATGGAGTAAAAAAAAAGTCTGATATCCGAGTTATTAAATCTGTAAGGGTGTTTTAACACCTAGTGCCCTAAAGCCAACTGGTTTGGGAGTCACTGGCTCAAAGCTCGCTACATGGATCAAAGATTCTGCAAAAAATATATATATCTGAAGTCTGAGTAATTAAGTCCATAGGGGTGTATTAACACCTGGTGCCCTAAAGCCAACTGGTTTGGGAGCCACCGACCCAACACTCGCTACATAGATAGAAGATATTGTATAAATAAAAAAAATCAAAGAAAAAATCAGAAAAATCAGAAAAATTATTCCAATGCTACAAAAAGTTGTGAATTCTGATAAAACTTTAGGACAAAAATATTACTCTTTTCTCAACTGCACTTGTGACTGTTATGGGCAAAAATGAGTTGTTTAATATTTTGTTGGTTGTGTATATGAAGAATGGTAAATATAATCGAAGAATTTACTTATTCAGTAATTTAGAAAGAATAAAAATAACTAGTAATTGGAGTAGAAGTTTCACCTGATTAGTCACTAACTTCTTTATTCTCTTTTCGTTTGTGTTTTTGCTTTTGTGTGCATTAGCTTCACTACCTTTTTACTTTTGTAAAATGTTTGTGGGTATCATTGCTGTAAACCCTCACGAGACTACAACTCGTCCACTAGGGATACCTAGGGGTTTAAAGGCTTGTTGCATAGCTAAATGCAACCGTGATCCCTACGAAAGTGGCTTAGTTAAATTTTTTTTTATTCTATGTTTTGCTCGAGGACTAGCAAAATGTTAGTTTAGGGGTGTGATGAGTGGTAATTATATCACTATTTCCCACTCATTTAACCTAGTATTTTATATAGTTTCTCAAGTTTTATGAACGTTTTGAAGTGTTTTATTGTTATTTTGTAGATAAATAAAGTTTGGGAAGAATTAGAAGCAATTTGGAGCCAAAACAGTGAAAAATGACGAAAAATGGGCAAAATTATAATTTGGCTGCGTCGCGACGCGCAAGCCTTCGGCATCGCGACATCTAACGTGCGCCGCATGCTAACTTGCGCATGACACGTGGACCAGTCAAAAGAAATTTGTTAAAATACGCCAGATGCTAACGTGCATCGATCATGCTAACGTACGCCATGCCACGTGTCATCATCAGAACTGATCTTACTAAAATACGCTTGGACACGTGTCACGATCCTATGGCGCCGACACTCCGTGTGACACGTGTCGTCTTCTGATTAGACCGAATCATCTGCGAATCATCTGCCGCCACGTGTCAAGATATCATTGGACCGAATTACTGCGTGCCACGTGTCACATTTCTATTGGGCCGATGAAATCCGCGTCAACAGTCAACGTCCATGTGCTTTGACCGAGTCAACACAAGCCAATGTCGCGACGCAAGAAGGATTTTGGCGTCGCGACGCCGGACCCAAAATTTGCCTATAAATTGAGGCTTTCAACACCTCATTTGGTGTGCTTTCCTGGGAATTTTGTCCATGTTTTTAAGGATTGCATCTATTTTTTGTAATAATTAATTTATATATTTTTATTTTTATTTTTAATTTTAATTTCATTATTTTATTTTTTTATTTTCTTTATTTTTTGTAGTTAAATTTTCGTTGGGGTAAAAGGTGAAACATTTAATATAATTATCTAGGTAAATCTCACTTAATTATAATTTATAAATTATAATTTAACTAAATTAATTAGTGTCAGACTTTATTACCGCCTATATGGTCGGTCTAAATATAAATTACTTTACCGCCTATATGGCTGGTCTTTATGTGACAGATAATTACCGCCTATATGGCTGGTGTAATTGGACTAAATGGATTACTGCGAATATGGCTGGTTTTAAATGTTTAACATTATTAATTCCTGAGAAAGCAGAACAGGAAATAATTTATATATTATAATAAGTGAGATTCCTAGATAAGAAATATTAATGTGGATCCTCTAACCCCAGTATTTTATTTTTATTCTAGGGAAGTGATGAAACACAATATCCACACACTTAATAATTGATTTTCTTTTTATGGGCAATTCCTTAGTTTGTTTATTGAGTCTTAAGCTTAATGCTTTTTATTAATTGGCCATTAATAAGATTGATTTGGTAAACTTAAAATGAACTTGACGAAGAGATTTTAGGTTTCAGCCTTAGATTCAATAGCCCACGATCTTCCTTGAGGATAGATAAAACTTTAATAGATTTCCTTACAGGATAGACATATACCTGTCGGGCGGGGGTAGCCATAATTGGAACTTAATCTTAATGAATCCAGGTAATTTGGTTGACATAGACATATGGTTCAATTGGGTTATACTGGGTATTTGCATCTGACTATCGACAGAGGCTTTTGCATATCTTCCTGTTCCAGGTTAGCAAACTAATTTATTGCATATATATAAGAGAATCAATTTATCTTTATAATAATATTGTGTGGAGTCACAACTTTGGATCTTTGAGTCTTTTGTTATTTTCCTTAGTATTTTCTTTTGTGTCTTTTAGTATTTTATCTATCAAATCCACATTCAACCAACAAAAGCAATCATTCTCTTCTCCCCATAATTAGATACCTGTAAATAAATAGTATCAATAATTAATAACAATAGTAGGAATTAAGTCCTCGTGGGATCGATATTTTTATACTACTTGAACGATACATGCGCTTGCGTTATACGTGTGTGTTTACGCTGGTTAGTTACGAAGTATTCATATCCACTTCTAGCATAACTAGACATGGGCCCACTTACGTCACTATGAATGAGGGCTAACAGATCGGTGACTCGTGCACCTTTACCATGTAAAAGGTGTTTTAGGCACTTTGCCTAATAAACAAGATTCGCAGACATCATTTGAATTAGGATCAAATCCATCCTAGTATCCACTCTTAGAAAGTGTGGGTATACGAGTCTTGTTAATGTGTCCCATACAACAATGCCACAAATAAGTCTCATCCGATTTACTCAGTTTGAGCCTTTTGTTTGTCATGTTATATGTTTGAGATTCATTTATATTCAAAATATAAATATTATTATTCACATCTTATGTGTATATCTCAATATCATCTTTATAAACAAAACATCTGGTGTTTCGGAACATAAAGGTATACCCCCAATGGGTTAAACTAGATATAGAGATAATGTTCTTAGTCAAAGTAGGTATATTATAACAGTCTCTTAATTTAAGTACATACCCTAAGGGCAGTTCCAAAACTTAGGTTTGTACGGCCAAAACAGTGACTCTCGTCCTGTTTTCGACTCGCAGGTCGATCTCATCTGAAGCCAGTCTCCTGCTAATCAGCAGATTCTGCACATCAGTACATATATTTATGTACCACATCCAGTATTTAAAATCCAATTTTAGATACTGGTAGTGGACATATTTATAACAAACATACCTGAAGCTGGAGCCTTGCCCATCTTCACTTCCTTCATGTCTGCCTTGTCCATACAGCAGTCACGCTTCCAGTGACCCTGTTTGCCACAGTCTAGGCAGACATTTTAGGATATGTCATTTGTCTTCCCAGAAGACTGTGATGATTTAGCCTTGCCATTTTCTTCACACCCCTAGAAGCCTTCGGCCAAGCTTTGGCCTTCTGGGATGTCGAAGTAAAATGTGTTTTGCGCTTCTTGCCCTATTAGAAGCTCTGGCTCTGCCTCATTGAGTATAGCCGTTAACTCTCCAAGAGTTTTTCTCTTTTGGTTCATGATGAACCCGCCCCAACATTCGGGTAGAGACTGTAAGATCAAATCTATGGAAGTCTCGGCCTCGTAGGTAATGCCCAACTAACCTAGATGTTCGATGTCAGCAATCATCTACGACACTTAGTGCTCGACAGATGTACCCTCTGATATACACGAGAGAAAGAGCTTCTTTTGCAATTCGTACTTCTAAGATCTAAGAATAGATCTATGCAGATCCTTTAATTTCAACATCATGGTATAAAGATCTAACCCTTAGTTCTGACGATGAAATTAAGGAGTCATCGCAGCTAGCATAGCGGATTGAGCACTAAAGTTATCATCACGATGAGTCTTCCAAAGCTCACGCTCTAGTATTTGCTCAACTCCGGGATCAGACCCGAGAGGTTTCTATATCAAATAGAGTAACTTCTCAGCTCCTAGGACTATCCTGAGATTCCTTTCCCAATCAAGAAAATTCAAGCCGTTAAAGACTTTTTCACCCAGGATTATGTCCTTTGACGTTAATCTTTCAAGTCATCTTGATTGCTATAGTCCAACTATCCAATCAACGATTTCAGGTACAATCTAATTTAATGATTACTATAGTCTAACTATATAATTAACTACAATTTGATTAGTTACTTTCAATTGTATTGATTACTATAGTCTAACTATATAACCAACTACAAATGAAGTAGTTTGAATACAGTCCAACTGTTCAATTAAAACAACAATTGAATATTAGTCCAACTAATATATATAATTTTTTAATGACGAAAAATAAATTGAGCGCGTATTGGAAAATATCTAAACGAAATTGTAAATTTAATACTTGCCTCCCACTATTTTTCGACGAGCCTCTAACCCTCTGTGGAGTACTCGGGAAACCTAGTTTCCTAGTGGGCTAGGATCCCGTTAAATAACACACAACCTTGACTTTGGCCAACAAGTTGTATGAAACTTAACTAGGTAGATCTCTAAGATCAATTGGATCTCATCCAATTCCTAGATCCAGTAGGTGGACCTCCAAGTCCGAAACATATATCCAATATATGTAAATATATCCAATATATATCCTAACCCGTTTCCTCTGAATCAACTAAGCCTTGGCTTTGGCTCAACAAACTTAATGATTCCAGTTAAGCGTGACCCATTGACAGTGGGAAAGCTTCGTAATCGAAATCGATGAACAAGAAGTGCCCTTGACTTTGGCCAACAAGTCACAACCGCCCAAGATATACGATATGGAACAAAGCTTACGCGGTTCAAACACATCTGCGATGGACAAAGGTCTTGAATTTGGCCAACAAACCAATGCTAATCTTGGATCTTGAGAGAGAACCACTCAATGGAAGGAAAAATGCTTAATATTGAATGACGGTTTTTCACGTAAATTGGCAACCAATTTATTATCTTTAATTAGGTCTCATCATACACCCTTAAAGATGCATTCTAAAAGCATAATAAGGCGCGATAAAATTTAATAATGATATGCGGATGGATATATAACAAATTATTCCTAGAAAAAATCTATCACTTTACTTTATAAATTAATTTAATTATTTAACAATTAAATAATTAAAATAAATATAAATATCTTAAATATATGTATTATATTTACAATAAATATCTCAAATACAAATATTATTTATATATATCAAATATCACAATTTGATATTTAATTAATGTGTATTTGATAAAATCAAGTATTAAATACAAATACAGATTAATTCGGAAATGACCGTTAGGTCTTGACAGCATGTATTTTTCGTTTAACCATTAAACGAGTTATAATAATCAGTATTATTCATAACAGTTGCCTTAGTGGGCTTTGGCCATTATGGATCAAACCTAAAAGCCTTGGCCCATTTAGGAATCATCCTATGCAATAAAATCAATTAAGGCCCATTAGGCCCAATTAAATTATTAAAGGCCCAATGTCATACTATGGACTTTATGGAAATGGTTTTAGGCTCAATTGATCTAACCCAATATCCTAAACTAAACTTGGCTCAACCAAGCCCATTAAGCCTAATTACAACAAATTAAATTAATATATCATTCCAAATTACATATTAATCCATTCCAAGTGTAATTAACACAATTAATTAATTAATCTAGTAATTCTAAAACACTAATTAATCTAATTAATCATGCAAAACATTTTAATTTATGTCCAACACAAATTAAAGCACAATCAATCCATTCCAACATGCTAGGCTCACGACATTGGCAAGGAATTTGTCATGCAATTTGATTTCAATCCAATTAAAGCAACATATATCATACATATCATGCTAATAACACATTCAATTGTTAAATTTAAAAAATTAACCATGAGCTTCCTAGGGTAATTCTCGGTCAAGCATGGATTTTAGGGATTTTTTATCTAATCAATTTATCACAAATCCAGTTATATACAAATCTAATTCAACATCATATAAACTCAACCAAACATCCAATTTTGCATTTTCATGCTCCAAGCAAAAATACCCAAATTAAAGTTTAAGAACTCTAGAATCAAATCATACTTAGAAATCGCTCTGATACCATTGTTAGTGTCCTAGACATGCCACGGATCTCTAAGCGTGATTCATGTGTGAAAATTACCAAAGGAAGTTGCGGAATACTTACATTGGTTTGGATGAATTTGAAAACTTTTTCTTTGAAGATGGAAGCTCCAAGCCCTCTTTGAGTGTTTCCAACACTTGGGTGAGTCTCCATATCACCTTGTTTGACTCTTTAATGTGCTAGAATTGATGAATTTTGCAACAAAACTCAAGAAGAATAAGAAGAGAGGAAGCTCGTCAATGGAGAAGTGGGAGAGAAGAGAGTTGTTGTGAATAGTAACTCATTACCACTTCCAAAGTTGACTAATGTTTAAGTAGTCAAGTAGAGTGTTGGAATTGGTTTGTGTAAAATACAAGCAATCCAAGCATTTTACTCAACCTTCAAATCAATTCCAAAATCAAGCCTAACCACTTCCATCATTAGTCAAACAAATGATGTAAGTGAAATGGGTCCCACCACTTTTAAATTCCGAATTTAAGTCGACTAACTTGACACGCAACTTCGCTCAGGCCTAGGTTCGTTTAATTCTGAATTAAACGAATTTGACATTGCGACGTAATTAAATCCAATTTAATTAAATAATAATGCCTAGCAAAATTATTACGAAATTCGCTTGCGAATTAATTCTAAATTAATTCTTTCGCCCGAATTAAAATCTAATTTTAATTCCGCTTTGAAATCTAATTTCATTTAATATATCCAATATATTATTTTAGCCCAATTAAATAAATTAAATAGAAAAATTCAATTTAACTATTAAATTTATTTTTACCAATTAATTCCAAATTAATCGCGTTCTCTCTCTTCTAGTCGAATTAATCGCAGATTAATTATTACCGTAATTAATCCTAGATTAATTTTCTCTCTCTCATAATTAATCCCAGATTAATTCTGTTCGAGTCAAATGTCATCGGTGAATCTTTGGGAGGTGACCCAAGAGATCCCTGGATATGTTGGCAGTAAATACGGTCATCGGACTATCCAAACACGTGCGTACCCGGTACCATGATCTTACCAATTTACAAGACATGGTTGGCTTCTAGCAAAACACCGTGCCTACCCAATTCTCCAAAAATATTCTTTTAAGGAATACAAGATCATTGACAAGCGTAGTATACATAGAATTGCGTATTACGATCCAGTATTGGATGTCACATGCTAGGCCTGGGGCTGGAGTTATGTCTACCCTATACGAAGCATATATCGGATCACTAGCAACTAGTCTCTTTATGATCGGAAAGTCATGACCTAGTCATACTTTCCCGATGGCTATAGCACTATAGAGTACCAGTTCTGTATCCATGCATGATCATCATCTTCATATGACTGAAGTGATATTTCCATCTTAACATCACACCCAATACACTACGATTCTCAGTATACCCAGAAGAGGCATACACAGAACTTGTTAAAGCCCCGGACGACCAAAACCAAAGTATACTGATTGTCGCAAGTATTAGCGATGCAAGTCTCAGGTTAAGACCAAATACACATACCCTGATTCGGATTCCCATAGACACATAGTCATACTACCAATGAGATTCTGAAGGGTCTATCTAGAGCAAAACTATTTCCGTACCATCGGTAAACAGAACCTCATATTACACTTGCATGAGTATCCAATAACCAAATATATGAGAACTATGCCATTACGCTTCCATAACACGCACAAGTGTAATACTAGCCTATTCCGCATTATCGATATCCAGTCTCGATAATACTACGACTAGGGATATTTAATGATTAAACCTTTGTGGATTAATATGGTCTTATATCTTATTAATCCAGTACTAATCATATGGACTTTTATCATTTATATATCCAGGTAATCCAATTACAAATGATAAAAGAGCAATTTCATTTGTCATATAGTTAATTTTGTACAAGAACACCATGTTCTTTACAAAATAGTAATGTTATGGGTCATAATTATCCAACAAATATCGCATGAGGTGAGACTATTCAGAAGCCTAGAGCACCCTGGTAGGAAAACCAATAAGATATGTGAAATGACTTGAGGAGACCAGTCCCGAGATAGAAGAAGTTCAAGGCGATACCTCAGAATAATTCAACGTAAGAGAGAATGCCACATGTTCACGTCAACCATGTTTCTGGAGCGACATTGTACACACCCCTGAACAGACCACTGGCCCAGATAGTTCGAGAAATCCAGGATAAAGGTCTATTGACTGAGGCCGATCCGAGGAGGTTTCCTATTGAGATGAGAGACAACATGGCTTATTGTGTGCACCATAATGTGAGAGGACACACCACAGAAATATGTAGAGACCTGTGGGAGCAGGTGGAAGACTTGGTAAGGAACGGTTACCTGAATGGGTGTATAGATCAAATGGATATGATGGCCGAGCATCGCCAATAGCAACAGTCGTTAGGAAGTAGTAGGAGGGCCGATATACCAGATTTACTCGATCGATTTCTATAGTGCCTCCTACTTATTATGCTCATTTAGCAAATTTCCAGGCCCGTTATTATATAGAGGGTGAGGCATATTGGGTTGAGTTATTGAATGAAATGCAATGTCAGGAGTTGGAGGTTGACAGGTCTCTCCCCACCTTTGGCACTGATACCAAACAAGTTCCTCCTAGAGAAATTATGGCCGTTGTTCAACCTGTCAGTCCCTAGTTTCTCCAAAGAACTCGGTTCAAAAGGATATTGTTAAGAATTATTCAAAAGAATAGCTCGGTTTAGAAGGACATTGTTAAGGGTTGTTCTAAGATGTTAAAGAAGATATTTTCAGTAATAGTCTCTCTTAGAATGACCCTTAAAGAGTTATAAGATGGGCAGTAGATCCCTTGAATATGAACAATAATTTACCTTTCTTAAACAAGAGCTTGTTCATATGTGATTGTTTATTATTTGAATGGGAAAGGCATGTTTAATATTCTTGTAAAAATACTTGTGATTGGAATACAACAAGAAGTGAAGGACATGTGGAGAAAGCGCGAACCCTCCGTGACACACCAATCCATGCTGTCATTATCAAACCCCCGGGGCTGAGCGTCACTCACAATGACTTGCACCTTTGAGGAACTTAAGCGTAAAGACATGCATGGAATTTGGCTCCTCGGGTATCTATAGCACTCTCGGCGAATGAATCAGTGCGGCATTTGGCGCCTCAAGGTAATCATAGCACGTATAGACGACTAGTGGCTTCAGTACTATGATACCTCTGGGTTTGCATAGCACGGGGAAGGCCTACGGGCCTCCGTGGCATTTGCCGCTCAGTATTGGAGGTACATAAAATGGGGATGGCCCACGGGCCTCCGCGGTATTTGTAGCCTCGGGAGGTACATAGTACATGGAAGGCTAGAAAGCCTATGTAACATTTGTAGCATCGGGATATGCCTAGCACGGGGAGGGAGAATGTCCTTGTGGCATTGGCCATCCTATTTCGGATCCATAAGACCACAGCACGGAGAAGACCTGGGGGTTTCTATGGTGTTTGCAGACTCGAGGCCTATCTAGCATAAGAAAAATCTCATGGTGTTGGCCACCCCCTCGATCCGTAGCTCGGTTATCCGGGACGTTGAACTATGAGGTTCAAAATTATTATTTTGGGTAATATGGGGAAGGACGCTGTCTCAGGCTCCCTTGTTAATTCTTTTGGGTCTACACGGGGTATGTGATATATCCCCATCATTTTATTTTGTCTTGTTTTTATTATTGGTTTTTTTTTTGTGGATGACTTGAAGTGGGACGCCATTTCCAGTCTCCATAGTGATTTCTGAAGGTTGAACATATTCCCTCAAGGTTAAGTCATGGAAATAAAATTGATGGCTCGGGGCTGCATTTGTTTCGCTGAGGCCATAGTGTTGATGGATGGCTGCGGGCTGCATCTATTATACTGAGGCCATGTTGATGGCACAAGGAGGATACATTCCCTCTTACCAAGTTGTTGCAACGACTCGGGGTTGGGTTGTTGGAAACGTTTTCCTCGCACAGCGGAAATGGTTTAGGCACATGGATCGGACATGAAAATTTTTTATGCCCTTCTCCTTTGAATGTCGAATGCTACTACCACAACCACTGAAATTTTGCTTCAGTTTTAGACAAAATTCCAGCCCCGAAACAGCCCCGAAATAGTCCCCGAATAGCCAAACAAAAACTGGACTGTGGCTGTGGCTGTGTTTTGGTTCTGATTCGCGCCCAAACGCACTGCAGAAACAGCCCCTGAAATACGTGGACTATGGCTGTGTTTTGGTTCTGATTTTTCACTTGAAAATAACCCCAACACAGCCCCAAAACATCACGAAATGTTCCCCAAAAAAATTGGATTAAAACTAAACCAAACGAGTTCCATTTCACCAAGTATAAGGGCGGCAATTAGCAAAAATAATGCTCACTGCAGTTAACAATAAGAAAGGGATTAAAAGGATGATTTGTTCGACACCAAAAATTATTTCGAACTATATCTCGTTACTAACGGAAACTTTTGTGGGCAAGACTCACAAAATCAATCTCTAAACTATTTAGAGATGAATGTCACACAACAACTTTTGTTATTTTTATTTTATTTTTCTTTTGTTCTTCTTTGGTTTTCTCAACAACTTGAGAGGATTTGGAGAAGAATAAGATGGAGGCTAGGGTTAGAATGAAAGGCTTTTGCAAAAAGAAAAATCAATCTTCTTTTTATACCTAGGGTTATTTATTTCCAAAACAAACAAAACCCTTCCCCTTATTCACCTCCAAAAAATCGGCCATGGCATAATTTTTAATTAATTTTTGTAACAACAATATTAACTTTCCATAAAGCCAAAATTATTACAAAAAACAAAAAGATTAATGCCATTATAGATTTGTAACTCCCAAAATTAAATTAAGGGTTTCCAAAACCTAATAATTGGAAATTACAACTTTAACCTTATTAAATTATATCAAATAAAATTTAATTTAATTCATTTAATAATTATCATATAATTATTAAAACCATATATTAACTTTTAATATATTTTTCCAAGTGTGACAAATAATATTATTAATCATATTAATAATATTTATACATATGTGAGTATATAATTGGACTATCCAATTATACTAAATCCGCTATAGTAAATCGAGCTAGCACGGGGACCAAATGGACCTACGGTTCCGAGCTCCAATAATCTCGAAATATTACTTAAGCTCTTAATTAAATATTTCAAATTATTAACTCCGGGTTATTCCACTAAATATCCAAAGTTGCACTCTCGTTGCCGCATGTGATATATTAAGCCGAACCAAGTCGATGTCCATCGATAGAGTCACTACATACGAATTGACCATTCACGAGTATCTCGTAATTAGAGCCGGGTCATCCTTATTCCCCTCTAATTATATTTTAGACTTATATTTTTTACACTATATGGCGTTTGATGATTTCCAGTACAGTTATTTCATGCAAAGTTACGTTTTAAGAAAAGAAATACTTTTTAGAAAATATTTTATACAATTTTGAGATTCAAAAAATGAGTTTTATGTTTTTCAAGGCATGAGGGAAAAACTCACCCCATTATGTAACTTGATACAGTTTGGAATTGACGGGCAGAGAACATGTGCACATGTAGAGGACTGGGGGGACGGTGATACGTAACACCCCCAGATCCTAGTTCAGGGCTAAGGGGATGGCGATATGTAACGCCACTAGATCCTAGTTTCAAGGTCAGGTAGTTGCATGGATCATCACTACCGGCTCTAGTTCAGTGGATTGGGGGACGACGATACGTAATGCCCCAAGACCACCAGTTTCAGGGACATGAGTGGCATGCTTTGGGTGACGGCGATACGTAACGCCCCAAAGTCATGGTTTTGCATTCCTGTCTCCACATAGGCGTATGAGGGGACGGAGATACGTAACGCTTTCAAACGTCAAGTTTTTCAGAGACAGATCAGATTTCAGATAACAGATTTCAGATAACAGATTTCAGAAAATAGTTTTCAGAGACCAAATTTTAGAAACAGTTTTCAGGAAGCAGATTTCATAAATATAAGTTTTACAAAAGAGTTTTCAGACGAACTTTTTAGAAAAAGCGTTTTCTGATAAAGTTATTTCGGGACTTTGATTTTAGAACCAAATGATTTTATTACGGTATTTCAGTTTTACAGTCCACTCACTTATATTGTATGACGATCTAATCCCCTCACTCCCAATTTATTTGTTTTACAGGTATTGCCGGAGGACGAGCTCGGGAAGACTGATACTAATAAGGGTCTGAGTCCGCAAGTCAAAGTTTGGGTCAGTCAAGTTAAGAAATGTCCAATCCAGACTGTCGTATGTTAAAGACGTGTATAGGTATTCTTGTATAGAATTTTTGAGATAGTTGATGTTTGTATATTTAATCATGGGAACTACCTTGTATTATGTCATAATTTCGGGCATTGGTTCGTATGAGAAATTAAAGAGTATCAGTGTTGTTCACAGTCAAAATTCAGAGTCTTATGGGGTTTGTACGGTCTATCCCTTACCGATAACATCTCCCAAATCGGGGATGTTACAAAGATGGTATCATAGCATGGTCTAGGGAGTCAGTGACTGCAGTGGGTAGAGTGTTGGGGTCTGGTATACGCAGTATGTCTGGGATACTCGTATGCAAGGCACCACCTCTCTAGTATCTGATCCTCGAGTACGTCTTCAAAGTTCTATAGACAGGTTAATAAGCCTTATCTTTAGTTAATTAAGGAGAACCATTAAGAAACTATTAGTGTCGTAGGTAGACACTACCAGTGAGTCACGAAACCCTAAACCCCCTTGAATAAGTAAAAACATTGGAACTCGAAGAGAAGTTCATGAGTACTTTGAACTCGGCAAAGAGAATATAGAGAGTTAAGCAGCCAATGTATGAGAGAGAATATTCAGATCTAGTTTAAACTAGTGAAGAGAGTCTTGGAAACCTAATCATGAGTCACTGGTATCTCTAGTAAGAGACAAAGGTATTAAGCTCAGGAGAACTTGATCGAATATAACCAAATATTTAGAGAAAGAGATCTCTTTGGGAACAAAGAAGGTTGAGCACAAATAGAGATTCATAAATAAGGTAGTCTAGGAAACTTAATAAAGATCTTATTAAGGAAAAATGAACTTAAAGGATATTCATTGAAGTTATGAATTCCGAAGCAGTAATTTATCAAGTGTGCCTTATGGTTCGATGAATAAGTTAGACATTAAGAAGGATGAAGAATCTTATTTACGCACTAGCTAATATGTAAATGATCAGCCGGGAAAAGATCTTCATAATTAAGCCAAAAAGGATTCTCGATGATACAGAATAGTTACAACACAGAACGAGATTTGTAAAGGACCCACAAATCCAATTACCTATGACAAGATCCTAAGTTTAAAGAGGATTCGGGGATGAATCCTATTTAAGGGGGGAGAATTTATGATGACTAGGAATTTCGAGTGACTGATTCACTGTGGGACGAGTATCACATAATATAAATTATTTTGAGACACATATACACTCATGGAGTAACTTTGGGGATAAACGGTAAATCCTTCATAATTCAGATACGAAATTTTATGATGATCCAATCCGGATAGCCTATGGTATTTGGGCTGTAACGTTCTCATACGGACTCTGATTTTTATGAATTTTATATCGTCGGAAAGATAAGATCGAAATCTACAACTTTCACGTTTTACATTGTTCCAAATTCAAACCAGAAGTGGGCTAACAATATATATCACAGTTTCAAATGAATAGTACCCGAGAGCATTCTGGTAAATTCTACATGTTTCTTGAAAATTCTACATCTTTATTTTTTTTTTTAATGCCAAGTATAAAAGGGAAACAATATTCATGAATTCCAGAAATTAGAAAAGATGAAGCAAAAACATAGAAGAATGAGATGGAAATAAGAAGAAGAATGAAGAAGAAAGAAAAAGAAGAGGGAAAAAGGAAGAAGAAGAAGAAGAAATGCAAATCAATCATTCATCAATCTAAGAAGAAGACAAGCTACCATGGGGGCTTAAGGATTGAAGAAGAGTCAAGAGAAAGAAGGTAAAAGACTTAACCCATAAACTTAGTTGTTTGATTTTAGAAGTATGATGATAGAATATGGTTGTTGGGATGATTATTATGTGTAGGTGATTGGGATGTGATGATGATGGAGATGATAATTGTGTGATTAATCATATGGATTGAAAATTGTTAAGTTTTGGGTTTAATCATATGGAGTATATGGATTACATTGAAAAATTGGTTGTTGATGAAATGATGATTTAGTTTATGTAAAATTGAGTGAAATATAGAGGTTTGAGTATTAGTTTTAGTATGGTAGTGTTAGTATGATGGGTAATTGATGTTTTGTACATTGGATGAGCTTAGTGAAGCAAAATAGAATCCTGGAAAACCAGATTGCATCGCGACACTGAAGAGCTTTGCGTCGCGACTCGTAAGAGTAAAATTGTTACACGTCTCTGGATGACGCGTGTCACGTCGCGCAAGGGTTTGCGTCGCGATGCGTGTCACATAATTTCCCAGAATCATTTTGTAACCACCTCAATTCCACCTTAACGTGTTAGAGACCACCCTTATGGTCTCGTATCAGTTTGTATGCACACATTACATCTTAGTACAAAAATGATATTCCAAGTTACGATATCACGTACTTGAATTTAGTAGTTTACCCTAGCTCCAGAACTTATCTCGTAGTTTTAGTCTAATCAAGCTATCACTTTTAGACCATTGTAGGAGTTGCAATCTCCTTCGACGAAGCGGTATATCTCCAGCCGGATTCTGAACTCAGTGAGTGGACACTCTTCTTTTAAATTGACTTTTATTCTGTTATTTTGTTTCAGACTTATATTTTTACGCTATAGGGCGTTAGATGATTTCCAGTACAGTAATTTCATGTAAAGTTACGTTTGAGAAAAGAAATTTTTTTTTAGAAAATGTTTTATACAGTTTTGAGATTCAAAATATGAGTTTTATGTTTTTCGGGACATGAGGGAAAAACTCACCCCAGTATGTAACTTGATACAGTTTGGAATTGAAGGGCAGAGTACATATGCATATGTAGAGGACTGGGGGGATGGCGATACGTAACGCCCCCAGATCCTAGTTCAGGGCTAGGGGGATGGCGATACGTAACGCCCCAAGACCCTAGTTTCAGGGTCAGGTAGTAGCATGGATCAGCACTACCGGATCTAGTTCAATGGCTTGGGAGATGACGATACGTAACGCCCCAAAGTCATGGTTTTGCATTTCTGACTCCAAATAGGCGTATGGGGGACGGCGATACGTAACGCCCTCATATGTCAGGTTTTTCAGAGACATATCAGATTTCAGATAACCGATTTCAGAAAACAGTTTTCAGAGACCAAATTTTAGAAACAGTTTTCAGGAAGCAGATTTCAAAAAGATAAGTTTTACAAAAGAGTTTTCAGATGAACTTTTTAGAAAAATAGTTTTGAGATAAAATTATTTCGGGACTTGGATTTCAGAACCAAATGATTTTATTACGGTATTTCAGTTTTATAGTCCACTCACTTATATTATACGACGAACTAATCCCCCCACTCTCAGTCTATTTGTTTTACAGGTATTCCACGAGGACGAGCTCAGGAAGACGGATAGTGATAGCAGTCACCTGAGGGTCTGAGTCCGTCAGTCAAAGTTTGGGTCAGTCAAGTTAAGTAATGTCCAATCCAGACAGTCTTATGTTAAAGACGTGTATAGGTATTCTTGTATAGAAATTTTGAGATAGTTGATGTTTGTATATTTAATCGTAGGAACTACCTTGTATTATGTCATAATTCCGGGCATTGGTTCCGTATGAGAAATTACATTTGAAAAGAGTATCAATGTTGTTCAAAATCAAAAGTCAGAGGCTTATGGGGTTAGTACGGTCTATCCATTGCCGAGAACATCTCCCAGATCGGGGTTGTTACAAAGATAGTATCGGAGCATGGTCTAGGGAGTCAGTAACTGCAGTGGGTAGAGTTTTCGGGTCGGGTATACATAGTATGTCCGGGATACTTGTATGCAATGAACTACCTCTCCAATATCCGATCCTCGAGTACGTCCTCAGAGTTCTATAGACAGGTTAGTAAGCCTTATCTTTAGTTAATTAAGGAGAACCATTAAGAAACTATTAGTGTCGTAGTTAGACACTACCAGTGAGTCAGGAAACCCTAACCCCCTTGAATAAGTAAAAACATTGGAACTCGAAAAGAAGTTCATGAGTATTTTGAATTCGGCAAAAAGAATATAGAGAGTTAAACAGCCAAGATATGAGAGAGAATGTTCAGATCTAGTTTAAACTAGTGAAGAGAGTCTGGGAACCTAATCATGAGTCACCAGTATCTCTAATAAGAGACAAATGTATTAAGCTAAGGAGAACTTGATCGAATATAACCAAATATTTAGAGAAAGTGATCTCATTGGGAACAAAGAAGGTTGAGCACAACTAGAGATTCATTGAAGTTATGAATTCTGAAGCAGTAATTTATCAAGTGTGCCTTATGGTTCGATGAATAAGTTAGATATTAAGAAGGATGAAGAATCTTATTTACGCACTATCCAATCGGTAAACGATCAGTCGGGTAAAGATCTTCGTAGTTAAGCCAAAAAGGATTCTCGATAATACATAATAGTTACAGCACATAATGAGATTTATAAAGGACCCACAAATCCAATTACCTATGATAAGATCCTAAGTTTAAAGAGGATTCGAGGACGAATCCTATTTATGGGGAGAATTTATAATGACCGGGAATTCCGACTGACCGATTCACTGTAGGACAAGTCTCACATTATATAAATTATGTTGAGACACATATACGCTCATGGAGTAACTTTGGGGATAAACGGTGAATCCTTCGTAATTTAGATACGAAATTTGATGATGATCCAATCTGAATAGCTTATGGTATTTGGGTCGCAACTTTCTCATACGAACTCCGATTTTTATGAATTTTATATCATCGGAAAGCTGAGATCGAGACCTATAACTTTTGCACTAACATTTTTCCAAATTCAAACTAGACGTCGGCTAAAGATGAAGATCAAAGTTTAAAATGAATAGAACATTAGGGCATTCTAGTAAATTCTGCATGTTTCTTGAAAATTCTACATCTTTCTTTTTTTTAATGCCAAGTATAAAAGGGAAACACTATTCATGAATCCCAGATATTAGAAAAGGGGAAGCAAAAACGTAGAAGAATGAGAGTGAAAGAAGAAGAAGAAGAAGAAGAAGGAAAAAAGAAGAAGGAAGAAGGAAGAAGAATGAAGAAGAAGAAGAAGAAGAAGAAGAAGGAAAAATGAAGAAGAAGAAATGCAAACCAATCATTCATCAATTTAAAAAGAAGACAAGCTACCATGGGGGCTTAAGGATTGAAGAAGAGTCAAGAGAAAGAAGGTAAAAGACTTTACCATAAACTTAGTTGTTAGATTTTAGAAGTATGATGATAAAATATGGATGTTGGGATTATTATTATATGTAGGTGATTGGGATATGATGATGATGGAGATGATAATTGTGTGATTAATCATATAGATTGAAAATTGTTAAGTTTTTTGTTTAATCATATAGATTAGATTGAAAAATTGGGTGTTGATGAAATGATGATTTAGTTTATGTAAAATTGAGTGAAATATGGTGGTTTGAGTATTGGTTTAGTATGGTAGTGTTAGTATGAAGGGTGATTGATGTTTTGTACATAGGAATGGCTTAGATAAGCAAAACAGAATCCTGGAAAACCTGGTCGCGTCACGACACTAAAGAGCTTTGTGTCGTGACGCGCAAGAGTAAATTTGTTGCACGTCTCTGGTCATCGCGCGTCGCGACGCGCAAGGGTTTGCGTCACGACACATGGCACAGAATTTCCCAGAATAAGTTTGTAACCACCTCAATTCCACCTTAGCGTGTTAGAGACCACCCTTAAGGTCTCGTATCAGTTTGTATGCACACATTACATCATGGTCTAGCTCCAGCCAGATTCTGAACTCAGTGAGTGGACACTCTTCTTTTAAATTGACTTTTATCCTATTATTTTATTTCAGACTTATATTTTTACGCTATAGGGCGTTAGATGATTTCCAGTATAGTTATTTCATGCAAAGTTACGTTTGAGAAAAGAAATGCTTTTTAGAAAATATTTTATACAGTTTTGAGATTCAAACATGAGTTTTATGTTTTTCGGGCATAGGGGAAAAACCCACCCCAGTATGTAACTTGATACAGTTTGGAATTGACGGGCAGAGAAAATGTACACATGTAGAGGATTGGGGGGACAGCGATACATAACGCCCCCAGATCCTAGTTCAGGGCTTGGGGGACGGCGATACGTAACACCCCTATACCCTAATTTCAAGGTTAGGTAGTAGCATGGATCAGCACTACCGGCTTTAGTTCAGTGGCTTGGGGGACAACGATACGTAACGCCCCAAGACCACCAATTTCAGGGACATGAGTGGCATGCTTTGCGGGACGGCGATACATAACGCCCCAAAATCATGGTTTTACATTCCTGGCTCCAGATAGGCGTATGGGGGGATGGCGATACGTAACGCCCTCATACGTCAAGTTTTTCAGAGACATATCAGATTTCTGATAACAGATTTTAGAAAACAGTTTTTAGAGACCAAATTTTAGAAATATTTTTCAAGAATCAGATTTCAGAAAGATAAGTTTTACAAAAGAGTTTTCAGACAAACTTTTTAGAAAAATTTTTTTCAGATAAAGTTATTTCGGGACTTTGATTTCAGAACCAAATGATTTTATTACGGTATTTCAGTTTTATAGTCCACTCACTTAGATCATACGACGATCTAATCTCTCTCACTCCCAGTTTATTTATTTTACAGGTATTCTATGAGGACGAGCTCGGTAAGACTGATACTGATAGCAGTCACCTGAGGGTTTGAGTTTGCCAGTCAAAGTTTGGGTCAGTCAAGTTAAGTAATGTCCAATCCAGACAGTCGTATGTTAAAAACGTGTATAGGTATTATTGTATAGAATTTTTGAGATAGTTGATGTTTGTATATTTAATCGTGGGAACTACCTTGTATTATGTCATAATTTCGGGCATTGGTTCCGTATGAGAAATTACATTTGAAAAAAGTACCAGTGTTGTTCACAATCAAAAGTCAGAGGCTTATTGGGTTAGTACGGTCTATCTCCTACCGGTAACATTTCTCAGATCATGGATGTTACAGTTACAGGCTGCTGGGCTATAATTCGTAGGGTAATTGGGGAAGAAAGCCTATGCAATAATGGATTAGTAACGTGGCTGGCGTCACGAAGTTAGTGTAATAATGGAATTTGTCTTAATATATAAAGGGGTTGAGGGTTCATTGTAAAGGGTTGATCATTTTTATTCACAAGCAGTTGTAACTTGTAATAGAGAGAAAAGAATCTCGAGCTAGAGAAAGAAAATATTGTTGGACAATTATGACCCATATCATCACTATTTGTACAGATCATTGTGTTGTTGTACAAATTAACTATGTGACAAAGGAAATTGCTCTTTTATCATTTGTAATTAGATTACCAAGATATATAAATGATAAAATGTCCTTATGATTAGTTCGGGATTGAGATGATATGAGACAGTATCAATCCACAAAGGTTTAATCATTAAATATCCCTAGTCGTAGTATTATCGAGATTGGACATCGATAATGCGGAATAGACTAGTATTACACTTGTGCGCGTTGTGGGAGCATAACGACATAGTTCTCATATATTTGGGTATTGGATACTCATGCAAGTGTAATAGGAGGTTGTGTTTACCGATGGTACGGAAACAGCTTCGCTCTGGATAGACCCCTCGGAATTTCATTGGTAGTATGACTATGTGTCTATGGAAGTCCGAATCAAGGTAGTTGTATTTGGTCTTAACCTGAGACTTGCACCGCTAATACTTGCGACAATCAATATACTTTGGTTTTGGTCGTCCAGGGCTTTAACAGGTTCTATGTACGCCTCTTCTGGGTATATTGAGAATCGTAGTGTATTATGTGTGATGTCAAGACGGAAGTATCACTCCAGTCATAGTGGAGATGATGATCACGTAGAATACGGAACTGGTGCTCTTATGTACTGCAGTCATCGGGATAATATGACTAGGTCATGATTATTAGATTAAAGAGACTAGTTACCAGAGATCTGATATGTGCTTCGTACGGGACAGACACAATTTCAGCCTCAGGCCTAGCACGTGACATCCGATGCCGGATCGCAATACGCAATACTACGTATATTACGCCTGATAAAGATTACATATTCCTTTAAGAATATTTCTGGAGAATTTGGTAGGCACGGTGTTTTGCTAAAAGCCAACCATGTCTTGTAAATCGGTAAAAGCGTAGTACTAGGTACGTACATGTTCGGATAGTCTGACGACCGGATATACTGCCAACATATCTGGGTATCTCATGGTTCGCTTCCCGAAGATTCACCAATGACGTATGACTCACACATAATTAATATGGGATTAATTAGATGAGAGAGAAAATTAATCTAGGATTAATTACAGAGATATTTTATCTGGGATAAAATATTATTTAAAGAGATAGAACGATTAATTTGGAATTAATCGATAAAATAATATATTCGATATATTATACGAAATTAGATTTCGACGCGGAATTAAAATTAGATTTTAATTCGGGCGAACGAGTTAATTTAGAATTAATTCGTTAGCGACGTGAATAATAATTTTGCTAGGCATAATTATTTAATTAAATTTGATTTAATTACGTCGCAACGGAAAATTCGTTAATTCGTAATTAGCGAACCCGAGCCCGAGAGTATTTGCGGGCCCACTCGCATTTCGAATCAAATGCGGCCCACAAGTCACATCACGCGTCACATCACTTGTCATTCAAGTGATGGATGTCTTGTCACTTTGAATGATTGACAACTAGTCACTATTTATGAGTGATGTGAGTGGTTGAAGGCTTTAATGCTTGTACTTTTGGATTTGAATTTTGGTATTAGTTTTTGGAAAACCAAATACACAAAAAAAATCTCATCTTCCTCACTTCTCTCCCCTACCTCACGGCTTTGGAAGCCATTTTTCCTTTCAATTTTTTCTCTCCTTGGCCGAGAGTTAAAAGAACAAATGTGAAGAATTGTTGCAATTTTTCAAGAGTGCTAGCACACTTTAGGAGTCATCCAAATGTGATAGGGAAACAAACCCTTGAGCATGGAATCCATTCAAAAGGCTTGGAGCTTGAAGATCATCCATGGAGGGCTTGACCGAATACAAAGGAGCACAAAAGGGACCTTGGCCGAAAAACTTGAAGATTTTTGTTGTTCCTCGCATCGCAAAAGCCGATCAAAGTGAGTATTCCGCAACTTAATTTTGTTGTATTCACACATGTTTTACGCTTAAATCGATCTTGGTTTGACCTTAGAAACTCAACAAAGAGGTCGGTCAGACCCATGCCAGTAATAAAAACTTCATTTTCCCTTATGCATGTGTACGTAGGTTGGATCCATTCCGCCGAACCACGTTAAATCATTTGTTTTGTCTGTGTGCTTTCTTTTTGTCTGCTAAGTTTGCATTTGGTTCCCAACAAACCATATGAATTCATTGTTTGGGGGAAGTTTATTCGAGGAGTGGTTTTTCCAAATTACCCATGGAACGAAAAACAACCGTCAACAAAAAATAAAAGACTAATGTGACACAATTAAATAGTCCGATAATTTGAGTTAAACCCTATTTTCTAAATTGATGCTCGTTTTAAAATAAATGTGACACACAATAAAAAGACGTCCTGCCAATATGGTATTTTTATTTATTTATTATATATATAAGAATCCAAGATTAGCAATCTGCCAATATTTTCCTTCATATATAGATCATCATTTTATGCTAGCCTAAACGCCTATATTAATTGGTTCCCCTGTATCACAATTTTTTTTTTGTTTTCTTGAATTGACATTTATTGGATTAATGCTTTTTTTTTTATGACAAATGGAATCATAAATTACTTTCAAACCCTTAAAAATGAGGACCAAATTACAGACAAGCATTTCATTACAATAAACCATCTAGTAAATTGTTCAAAACTCAATAACAAACATGGAGGGAAAGAAAAGTTTACAACATATGCTAAATCAATTTTTCATGGCCTAAGATCTTCCGCCTCTAAAGTCACACTATTAATTGAAAAAAATTAAAAGAAAAAAAAGAAGTAAAGATTATCTCCATTATGATTCCTGCTTGTTTTATGTTTTTTTTCCCAAAGGAAATGTGGAAGACAAATTCTTCCCCTTAAAGCTTTAAAATTTCATTTTTCACTGCTTTGGACAGCTGTTAAGTAATTTAAAATTTATCATAGTGTTATCACGAATAAAGAAATGAAAGTCCCATCTTTCAAAATCAAAAAGGAGAGTGTCATCTTTATTAATATGGAAGTTAAATAATTGAGAAAGCAGTAGTGGATTGTTGCCTGCACTTGTCACTCTCACATTTCCCATATCTCTCAAGCTCAGGAATTTTTCAATGATAATTTGTGTTCGAGTTTTTATAATCTTATACAATATATGATTTAATAAGAATGTACCGTTGGGATTTAGTTATATTTATAGTGTTATTAAATATTATCGATTAGAATTTTTAAAAAAAATCAGTAAAAAAATTCAATTCAACACCAAATTTAAGTTCCGTCCTCAAACCCTAAGTTTTGGTGGGTGGGATATCATTCAATTTTGTGTTTTCTGAAACATTTCATTTATTGTTATGAATTGAAAAATGAATGACAAAGGCATTAGCCATGTTTGAATAAGAACAAAAGCAAAGCAACAAAGTCATACTCATGCCTCGACATTTCCTTTTCTTAACATCAACATCACTTCATCCATTCATATTTATATATCCCCACGCTTGCAACAACATTTTCAAAATTATGGCCACAAAATGTCAAGAGAATAAGATCATAGACTGTGATATTTCATGCCAAATTTATATATTATTTCTCAACAAAAGAATTTAATACTCTCGTCTCTTTATTAACCCCACAAAGATAGTCACTGTCGAATTTCTAATGCTCTAGTTGTTCAAAAATGTTGTGTCAGTGTACATTTTTTACAGTGAATGGTTAAAATTTCGACACTATTTGGGCATGCATATGTAAGTTGTCTTCTCTTTACAAATAACTCATCAATCCCATCATTATTTGTTTGGACAGTAAAATATTCATGCATATATATATATATAATATATATATATATATATATATATATATATATAGAGAGAGAGAGAGAGAGAGAGGTTAATTTGGTGAATATTGTTTTAAGTTTGTGATAGATGTGAGTGTGAGTGGTTGGTTTTTTGTCCATATCAGTTGATTTAGATATAGATATTCTAAATCCATTAATGTTAAGAAAAAGATAAGCAGAAAGGACCCTCCTATCCATTTTATCATCAAAATGAACAACAGTCCATGAGAGTGCAAAAGTTTATTTAAATTTCCTCAATGTCAAATGCAAGAAACTCTTCATCACTTTCTTTAATGAAGTAATTTTTTGCACATGTAATATTTAATGTTAAGGGACACCTTTTGCTTAATATAGAAGAATAAATACAGTTTCACCTCTGCAATGATAAATTTTAAAAAAGTTATAGGTTCATGTCTTTTAAACTATAAAAGTAACCAAACGTCATGACTATATACAATAGTTAAATTAAGCTCAATTCGTCATTAATACGCTTTACGTAGGTGTTGGCTCCGAAAAGAATTTGTGTTGTGCACGGGCGTACCAGAGGAGCGGGTCCTCAAAGTTGAAATTGATGATGATGGCTGACTTTTAAAAACAAATGATTTGTAACATCCCCTTTCCGGAGATACTACCGGCAGGGAATAGGCAACCTTATCCCCTTAGCCTCTGACTTTCTAACTCTGATCAACTCCACTAATCTCATATTAAACACGATCTCATACTTAGGACCATAGCCCAACACGATAACACAAAATCCATTTTAACATTCATATCTACATTTCAAAATACAATTGTTTTACAATCATGTTATAGACACTTTAATACATACATCATACAAACTGACTGTACTATTGTCTGACATAGAACTTCACTTTGACTGACCATGTTTCTGAATTGACCTGGTAGATTCCACACCCTAGTGACTGCCATCAATATCCTTCCTCTCGAGCTTGTCCTCCGGGTAACCTGCAAAACAATGAAACTGGGAGTGCGGGGGGGTTAGATCATTTGAACGATCTAGTGAGTGAACAGTTTTAAAACTAAAAATGAAATACTTTACAAAATATTCATTTTACTGAAATCAAAATCATCTCAAGGAAAATGGATCCTTTCTGAAAATGTTCTCTTTTTTCTGAAAATCAAATTTCTTTTTGTGAAACGTTCTAGAAACCTTTCTTTCTGTAAAACTCTGAATTTCTTATAAAACTATTTCTCGTAAAAGCTCTTTTATAAAACCATCGTTCTGAAATCTATGTCTCTAAGAATTTGTAGAAAACCTGACGCATGGGGGCGTTATGTATACCATCCCCCCATACGCCTAAACTAGTGGTATTGGGGCGTTACGTATCGTCGTCCCCCAAGCCACTGAACTAGAGCCATGTGTGCAAATCCATGACATTAGGGCGTTACATATCGTCTTCCCCCAATGCATGCCACTATCATGTCCCTAAATCTAAGGTCTAGGGGCATTATGTATCGCCGTCCCCCTAGCCCTAAAATCTTGTGGTCTTGGGGCTTTACGTATTGCCGTCTCCTAAGCCACTAAAATTATGATCTAGGGGTGTTACGTATCATCGTCCCCCTAGTCCTGCTTTATATGTGCACATGTTCTGAATCCATCAATTTCAGTAACTGTATCAAGTTACAACTGAGGTGGGTTTTTTCCCATACCTCTAAAAATCATCAAATTCATACTTTTAAAATCAACATTTTCTAAAGCATTCTTATTTATAAAATAACTGGAAATCATATCGGCTAACCCTATATGCACTGAAAAGTAAGTCTCAATTCAAAAGTAATTAAGTAAAATCAAGTTGAGAAAAAAGTCCACTCATTGATTTGGAATTTGGATGATATCTCTTTGCCGAAGGAAAATGCGGCTCCTGCGACGATCTATAAGCAATAAACTTAATTAGTATTCAAGTCGTTAATTATGATTGTAACATAACATAATATGTGTATATGCGCTGATACGAACCCTTTTGGTGGCCTCTAACATCCCAATATGAAATCGGAATGGCTAAAACTATTTTTCTGAAAAACTTGTCACGCATCGCGACACTGGCCCAAGGGCGTTACGACGCTCACATAAGTAGCTGAGATAGTGAACGTTTGATGGTTTTGCGTCACGACGCTAGGATCTGGGCGTCGTGACTCTCATACGTGTCGCGACGTGAAGGTTAAGCATCGCGACTCCCAAAAATATAATTGAGGCAGTGAGCTTCATTTGTTTCCGTGTCGTGACTATAGCCCTTTAGTGTCGCAACGCTCACACGACAGAATTGAAACAGAGAGTAATTTTTCAGTACGCGTCACGATGCTAGGTGTGTGCGTCACGACGCTAGCTTGATTTCAAGACCTAACATCAAATTTCCAACTCCATTCTCAAGTTTACAATAACACACTAGCTAATATAATCGCAAGTATACAATTAATCATCAACATACTCTTCTAACATCATCCCAACATCCATTCCCTAGACCCCAACCAAGTTTAATGCCTAGGGATTTCATAATTTGGGGGTTTCATAAACATTACTTTCTTAAGTCAATATTCACTTATGCATTATCAAACTTAAGCCAACAACACCCATTAATCATCAAATCATCAACATTTCAAATTTGGGTTAAGTTTTCTTACCTTGAATCAAATTCTTTCTCCTTTGATTTTGGTGGAAAATGATTTTCTCATCTTCCTTTCCCTTCTTCCTTCTCCATTTTTCTTTCCCATGTTTTCTTTCTTTCTCAAAATATTAGGGATACTAGAATAATGTTCCTTTTTATACTATGAGCTAATTGAAAATGATTTAAATGAATAAACTTTGAGAAACTTTGAGAATTCTCTATATTAGTCCCTGAGTACTATTCATCTGAAAGTTATAAACTGTAATTTTTACTTATTTTTTATTCGAATTTGGAAAAATATTCAATGTGTAAGTTGTAGGTCTCGGTCTTAGCTTTTCGACGATATAAAATTCATAAAAATCAAAATTTGTATGAAAAACTTACTGCCCAAATACTACTGGCTTTTCGGATTTAATCTTGGAATGAATTCCGTAACGGAACTATGAGAAATTTACTGAATGTCCAAAACATCATATCATGAGTGTATACGTGTCCGAACATAATTTATATCATGTATCATGCGTCCCATAACGTAATAGTCATCAGGATTACCGGGGTTCTACATGATTGTTAATGGGTTCTCTAAGGTCTGAAAGAGATGAACAATTAGACTAAAACATGATGTTGAAAAGTAAATAAATATTGAATTTATCGAAATTGAAAATTAAAAGGGACTACATTACTTACTAGAATTGTGATTACAATGTGAAAGCTAGATTCAGTACAAGACTAAACTACTGGACAAATGAATTCTAAAATTACCATGACTACGGAAGGCATAATTGTTGCTGCTATTGGATTCATGTCTGTTTATTGAGTTGTTGATTTTGTGATTGATTTTTAGGCTCTTGAGTGATATCTCCACTGCTTTTTATGATATTGCCACTAATTGCTCCTTCATGTTCCTCAACTATCAGTCCATCACGTTCTTGCCTTAATTTGAGGAAACTACAATATAAAGGAGGGGAAAATGTGTATCATGGAGGAAATTAAATTCACGTTCCACTTTTGAATCAATTCTTCTGTTGACAATATTTATCTTGATTCTTTGGACTTGGGCCAAGCTCTTTCTTGTTAATTGGGTTGGGCTATGAATATTTTGGGTGCAAACAATGCCCCTGCATGCTTTTGGCCTAAAGGACCAATAAGCATGTATTTAAATAATTCAATTCTCCATGACTCCCCATATTCCTCCATCTTGTTATTTTTCCTTTAATGTTCATGGCAAACCTTAAGAACATTAAACCCAGTGTGGCTTTTATAGATTTTTGACAAAGTTTGGACTCAGCCACCATCAACTGAATCTGAGATAGCCAATTCCTTTCCTAATTCAACATACTAGGACACCCAAACCAAATTATCAAATGCCCTTTCACATTTTCCCAACACTTTTAAAATTCCTCCACATTTAAAACAGTCCACCAAAATCTGAAAACCCCGAATTTCAAAATTCCCAAAATCCCTAAACTTAAGCCTTAATTTGAATTTAACTCTCTCACCAAATTCCTCCATATTCACATCAACCCTTAATTTCATAGATCCAATTTTTTCGGTTGGATCATTATTCATGAATGAAATATTTTGATTATTGGCTCCAAAAAATTATCGAGGAGTCATAGAAAACCTGGGTATGTCATTGCCAAAAGATTGCAGAAAATCCTCTAAAGGTTGGAGGATATCATATGAATCTTGCTTTTTAAAAAATATATAGAACAAGCCATATGTTGGCCCGTTATTTATATTAAAATTAGCTAGTTGGACAACTTCACATACAATTAATAAATGAATAAATATAGGACATAGCCATGCAGATGGCCATCGTGTTCAAAATATAATAAAAATAAAGAAAGGATAACAGGTAAATGAAGATAGCTTGATTTACCATAAATTGGAACACTGTTCTTTTTGGACCCCCATATTTAACGATCTGGATAGGCTTCTCTTCCTCATTATCCTCCAAGTGAAAATGAGATGGACTTGTAATTCTTGTGTTTCCTCTTTTTTTTTTCCTTCTTTTCTTTTTAGGTGTTTAATGGTGGACTTGTCGTGGTACAACCAATAGGAATGACAATTCCTCCTACCATGAAGCTATTCTTTGCAAACACTTCCTTAATCATACCATCCGAGCTTTCTATTGATTTTTCATCTTCAATAGATTTCCTGCAAAATTTTGATTTTACATTCTCAGGCTCTTGCATCTCCTTTTTCCTCCTCAAGACAATTTGTTGACGTAGAAGCCTCCTCTTCTGGCTTCGGGAGAGTTTTTGATGAATCGTTTTGTGTTCCATTCTATACCACTGGTTGTTTGGCTGACCATTGGAAGAGTCATGAATTTCAGTTTCCTCATTTGAAAAGGAAAAAGAGAAGATGGTTGTGTTCTTAGAGGAAGCCAAGTTCCGGCTGTTTGTTCCTTCATGGTTCCATCTTGCTTTTTTTTCCTACACCAAATACTTTTTGGGAACCCAAACTTTACGGATTATCGATTCTGGATAGATTTCTACACCCTTTCCTCTTTGCACGGATGCCATTGAAGGAATAACTTTCTTCTTCTTTAGAAACTTTAATATGTCTCAATTGATCATGCCCTGCATAATATCTTTAAACTCACGTTGAGAATTGATTGCATGATTACATGAACTATGATATTGACAGTATAATTATGGATAATTTCCTCTGTTGACAATTGGAGGAATGCCCCCCGAGTCCATTCTTACATGTGCTCCCTCTTCATCAATTGCAGGATTAGTGACTCCAAAAAATTATTGGGGAGCCACAAAAGATATACGCCTGCCATTGTCAAATTGGCTGCCGTTGTTGGAAAAAATCCTTACAAATCTTCCTTCTTTTTCCTTTTTCTTCCTGATAAAGAGGATTTCCTTTGTTGAGATGCCCTTTGGGCCCATTCTTGCATGTGCTTCCTCTTCATAATTTGTAGGATGGTTGTTTGGGTTCGTGGCTTCATAGAACTGTTGAGGAGCTCTAGGATCCATAGGTCTGCCATTGCCAAAAAGGTGACCGTTGGTGGTAAGAATCCTATTAATTCCTTATACTTCCTCATTAGATTGATGTTTTCCTTCCACTAGAGTTGGAGGAGGAGGGTGAGGATTTGGCTTATAAGGACTAGATAAGCCATGTATTTTATGAGAGCTTACAGAGGAATGCCCCCTGAGTTTTTCCAGCCTGACCAGCCTAGAAGATGTTTCCCGGCCTTCGTTCTTGGGACTAGATTGAGTCTGACCAAACATGAATTGCTCAACCCTCTCCAAGGCTTGCAGGATTTTCTTTTGACTATTTGTTACGAAATCCTAATTTGCCTCAATCCCCCTTGATATTATATCTGTAAAAAATAACCAGATTAGTACTTAAATTGGTAGGCGAGCTTGTATCACCTAAGGCTCCAACAACAGGTCATGTTGGAGTCTGATTCATGTGACTGTGAATTTTAAGAGGAGTTGGATTCCTCTCAAATCGCTCCACCAGTTGTGAAACGATTCATTCTCGGCTTTGCCTTATTGTTGTAGGAGCAACTTCCCCATCATGAGACATGGATACATTTTTCCCATATTATTTTCTGTTGATTGGCTGCATTCTTCTAGTGGGTCCACTTGACGTGCCAATTTATATAGTTGGATCTGAAAAGAATTTGTGTTATTCGCGGATGTGTCAGATGAGGGGGTCATCAAAGTTGAAATTAATGATGATTACTGACTTCTAAAAACAAAAGATCCTTAACAGGTCCTTTAAGGTCCGAAAGGGATGAACTATTAGACTAAGACACGATGTTGAAAAGTAAATAAATATTGAATTTATCAAAATTGAAACTAAAAAGAGATTGCTTTGATTACTAGAATTGTGATTACAATGTGAAAGCTAGATTCACTACAAGACTAAGCTATTGGATAAAGGAAGTCTAAAATGACTAAGATTACTGAAAAATTATTTAAAAAGACTAGACTACAGAAGGCAGAATTGTTGTTGCTGTTGGATTCATATCTGTTGATTGAGTTGTTTATTTTGAGATTGATTGATGTTGGACTCTTGAGTGATTCTCCACTTTCTTTTATGATATTGTCAATAATTGCTCCTCTATGTTCCTCAATTGTCAGTCCAGCACATTATTACCTTAGTTGGAGGAAACTATAGCATAATGGAAGGGAAAATGTGTATCATTGAGGAAATTGAATCCACGTTCTGTTTTTGAAGCAGTTCTGCTGTTAAAAATATTTATCTTGATTATTTGGGTTTGGGTCAAGGTCTCTTTTGTTAATTGGGTTGGGCTCTGAACATTTTAGGTGTAAACAATAAGTGATCAAATGAGTAATATATGACGTAAAGATTTATGTTTAGTAAATGAAATTTCCCATCATGTACACACATTTTCCAAAATTATACCAAAAGTTATGTATCACTAAGAGTGGCAATGGGTCGGGTTGGGTGCAGGCTTTGATAGGTCTGGTCCGAGCCCGGCAAGGAAAATATTAGCTCGGGCCCAGGGAAAGCTCGGGCCCAGGAAAAGCCCGGCCCGAACGTCTGCTGGGCCGGGCTCGGGCCCGGGCTTTATCCGACCAGTTTTTTAAAAAAAAAAATTGGAAAAAAAGTTAAAAATATACAAATATAAAATACATTCACACTATATACAAAAAATAATTCATAAATACATCAAAAGTTTCATCGATAAACTAACAATCCAAATACTACAAACATATTAAAATATATATATATGATTTTTTTTTTGGTTTAAGCTTGGGTCATGCCGTGGCCGGGCTTAATATGCTAAACCCGGCTCGGACCCGAGCCAGAACCGGGCTTCTAAATCTAGGGTCCGGCCGGGGATTTTTTTATCCCGAACCGGGCCAAAGCCAAGACGGACAAGTCCGGACCCGGACTTTTCTGCCATCTCAATATATCTCTTCAATAATTACATCAAGGTTCCGCAAAATTTTAATGCGCTTTCTTGTAAAATACATGGTTTAATTTGTGACAATCTTTGATACATTTCTTTTATAATCTTTGATACATTTATTTTATTAAAAAAAAAAAATTGACATTGAAATAATTGGATTTGACCAATCACGGAGGTTTAGCAAAGAAATGAGTCAGCAGACAAGAGACGTCCTGAAAGTCTCGTGTAAAAGTTGAAAGTTTGGGATGAATGATTTGAAGATTCAGTAAAAAGTAAAAGTTGTTTTGGTAAACATGCCCATGTCTCAAAACTTATCTATAAAAATTGAAAAATAAGAACTAGGTGAAATGCACTTTGAAATCAAGAGGTTTATCACTTTGAGACTTAATTAATGTAAGATATCTCAATAATTTTTTACACTAGTTTATACTCTAATTTTTGTCCACAACTTATAAATTACAGGTGTGTAAATTTTGGATCAACCAGCGATCCGACCCTACCCGACCCGCACGGGTTTCAAAAAAAATTAATGATTTTTTGGGTTAATCCAACCCGACCCAATATTTGATGGTTGGGTCACGGGTTTGATATTAAAACCCAGCCCACCCCGGCACTATAAGATAATTATTATATTTCTAAATTTTTTTTATTTTTTAAAGTTTTTACTATTATTTCATTTGTTTATTACATTTGTTGTCTTGAAACTTTATAAATATGATGATTTTTGGGATATAAAATAATTAGTATTTATATTTCAAAATAATTAATTCATTAAAAAATTTCTTCTTTTTTTTTCCGACCCGACTTGATCGGGTTTCACCTCTCAAATTTCGGGGCAGTTAGTTAAACAAGAGATTCGAGCTGAGATGATGAACTAATGGAGATTCCAAGTGCATTGCAAGCAAGTAGTTTATGATTTTCCCATAGTCCTCAGTGTAACAGAAATTATGGGTCTTACGTGATTGTATTGTAATAGCCCTTGCATTTCATTCAACTCCAAGTACCAAAATATTCCATGGCAGCCACGACCCCATAACCCCATTGGTTGTTGGAGTATTTACAAACCAAGTGTTTTGTATTTGGAGGGAATAAAATTGCTGAAATCTTAAATATTACATGTTTCTGTTTAAATCAGTGGTGTGGTTCCACTATGAATATGGACCCAATTTTGACTTATTATATGCTGAGTTTTTTTAAAAAATATATATATAAAACCTTATACTTTGGTGATAATACTCTCCTTTTCTTATTATTACAGTTGATAGTAAATGACACTTGTGCTTCTCCACAGTTTAATTTGATTTAATATAGTACTAACAAAAATATAGTTAATTGTTATGTTGTGACACTTTTTAGTAAATATTTGCTACGTACCTTCATATAAACTTATAATAATTATCAAGAGTTGCTTGGAAAAACATAAAGTAATTTGGTTTACTCTAATATTAAACAATAATTAAAATTTATCGGGCTCGTATAAATCACTGGAAAAATAATACTATTCTATTTGTTGTCATAATGGCATTTGAATCCCTCAAGTTACAGAAATACAAATTTTAAGATCTATCGTTAAATATTTTTTTATTAATGGGTCATTTTTATCTAATTTTAAAATAAATTCTTATTATATTTGAATAATTTTTAAAGTATTCAAATTATTAATCGGATAAAAAATGATTCAAAACTAGTGAATGACTGAAACTTATATTTACAAAACTGTAAATAATAAAGCATTATTATTATGACAAATTACATAATGATTGGGAGTCATTTTCCCTAAATCACCTTATAAACTTGTCGGGCAAAATAGTTTCTCAAAACAAGTTAATACTTGTAATAAAGAGTTCATAAAATAAAAATAAATAAATAAATAAATAAAAAATAATAAATAAAAAAAGAGAGAGGGAGAGAGAGAGTTGAGGAGGAGTTTAAAATAAATAAATGGGAAGGAGGGAGTATTTGAGGGTATGGGAATTGTTTGAAAGACAGTCACAGACTCACAGTGATGAAAAGGCTGCAAAAGAATCCAACACCTAAACATGGTAAAGCTTAGGAACCAACCATCCACCATCCTCTAATCGAGCCATTCTTTGGCGCAACGGAGATATAAGTGACATAGTCAATAAATGAGTAAATTATATGTTTTTAGTTATTTTTTAATATTTTATCACATTTAACAATGGATTATAAGATTATTACACGGATGACGTGATACTTCCATTATATTGTAGATTTTCTCGCTCTCCTCCTAGCTAACTAGACCTAGCAGATTCACTATCTTTTTATTTTCTTTTTCTCTGTCTACAGTAAAACCAAACAATTATTTTCTATTAATTATTATTTCTCTATGAGATAAGCCATACCCCCCACTTATAAAACATAAGTGAGATATCAGCTGGGTTTACATGGATGATGGAACAAGACAAAATCAAGTACAGTAGAGATTTGATGGTCCATAACCTAGCTTCTGCTTGAATTTTATCATAAAGTTTAAGCTTAGTTTTTGTGTTTTCTTGTTCAAAGAGCTTTTTTCATGGAGTTGAAGAATAGCAGATTGAGGTTTATGATCAAATTACTACCTTTCACCATCTTCTTCTTCTCAGTCTGTGGTTTGTGCAGCACCAACAGCTTCAAATCTACATGTTTAGGTAATGAAGTAATATTCAATCATTGATTCTCTATTTGCTTAGCTTACTTCTTTCTTTATCCCTCTCTCTCACTCTCTTTCTTTTTTTTTTTTAAAAAAAAAATCATAAAGTCTGATTTCAAAGTGCTTATTGAAATATTTTTTCTTTCAAATAAATGCAGGTATCGTCAGGTGTCAATCCTCTATTAAAGCTGGTTTGTCTTTTCAGGTTTTGCATGATGGATTCTTGATTCTTCAATATGTTTAATTTTAACTTGCATAATTAATCATTGAATTCAATAATCTTAAAAAAAAAAAAAACGTTACACTTAGGCTTTGTTTTAAACCAAAACTGTTGTAGAAATGAAAGGGCATATAATAATTTAATTTTTAACAGTCGATTTACTTTTTTTTTAAACAATTAAATTATAAGTCTGTGTGAAGTATCAAATATGGTATCCTTTGTCTTCTATTGTTCATAGTTCAAACAATTGAACAATCAGGCTAAAATGAGCCTGCAGAAAGACAAAAAAGGAGGGAAGCCTGGGACCGTCTGATGCATGGAAGCATCATCATGATTAGCAACCACAGCAGGGTTTGTGGTCCCTGATCACTCACAACTGCCCATTTAACATTAATCCGCCGCACGTTAGCATTACCCCCATGCATTATTAGAATTTTTTCTTGTCTTCTAATGAGTCTCGGTAACTTGCGCCATTTGTGTCAGCGGCTTAATCCTAACCACGTACTCTCCAATTTTTTTATGAATCCCGTGAACCATGTTAATATGTTATTGGTTAGGGAATCTACATTTTTCTATTTGTACTAATTATTATTATTATTATTATTATTATTATTTAATGATCAATGTGTGTGTAGGAAATTGAGAAAATAAGATGTGATCAAAAAGTGAAGGACTTTGACATGGGGTTTATAGAGATGCAAGAGGGGGCTTCTTTGAGATTGGCTAGGAGATTATTGAGTGGGCCCGGCTCATCACCGCCACGTTGCACCTGGAAGTGTGGGAAGTGCACGCCGTGTAGGCCGGTGCATGTACCGGTGCCGCCAGGGACGCCGGTGACCGCAGAGTATTACCCGGAAGCATGGAGGTGCAAGTGTGGCAACAAGTTGTACATGCCGTGAATATGATGCCCTTTACTTTGTTTATTAATTATACCACATATATAATATAACTTCTATGCTATTGTCTGCAAAACCTCAAATTTAATTATATTATTTATTGAGTATATATATGGATGAGACTATTTCAATTTAAAATTTAACACAAATTTTGAATTATTTATCTCATGTAATTTAATTGTGGTTACTGAAAAACCAAAATAATACTCATTGTTGTCAGTATAATTAGATTACGGAACCTATGAGGTTTACTCCCAAATAGTTAAAAAAAAATAGCAATCACCCACTAATAAAATTATAAGAGATATATAACGAGCATAAAAGTGTTTACATTGCCGAATCTAGTCATGGCTGCGGTTCGGTTTCGGAATTGAACCGCCGGCTCCGGTTCTTGCCGAAGAAGGCACTAGAATCGAACAATATAGTGTACAATTCAGTTCGATTTCGGTTCAAACTTCGGTTCTGGTTCGGGAAACCATTGTAGACCGTTGTAATTGCACCATTGTAGACCGCTGCAATTGCAATTGCATCGGTTCCTCAGGAACCGAACCACAGTTCAATCCGATGGTTCGATTCCCTGAGTTAGTTCGTCGGTTCGGTTCGTTCGTTTTCCTATAATTTCAGTTCCGGATCGATTCGAGGTTTGATTAGGGGATTTTGAAGAACTGAAACCGAACCGGTTCTTCGAATCTGCGAACTGTTGACCGGTTCGGTTCCAGTCCTGACCCGATTTAATTTTGGTTCGATTTACGATTCGGAAGTGAATCGCGATCAGGACTAGCTCAATAAACAACAAAAATAATACACGCCATCGCCTAACCAGTGATAAAAGTAGAGTAGCACTATTAAAATTTTAAGGGAAATTATCAATTTTACACACAAAAAAAATGGTTAAAGTTCAGTTTTGCTCAAAAACTTTTAAAATGTTCAGTTTTCCACCCGAAGTTCAACAAGTGTTCACTTTTCCACCTAGACATTAACACCGCTAGAATCAACTGATGTCATAATGGTATTTCGGTCATTTGATAACGTCAGGGTAGAAAATTGAATATTCTTTGAACTTTGGGTGGAAAAATGAACACTCTTTTAAATTTCAGGTGGAAAAAAAGAATAATTTAAAATATGTTGAAGAATTTCAAGTGAAGAATTATAAATTTTCATGCATTTATATGTAGGAATGACAGTTACATCTGAAAAAATCTGGATCTTCATTCAAAAATACGAATTGAGATTTAAATTTTTAAGATAGACACGAATTCAGATCCAAATTCGCTTGACTAAAGTACTAATGGAGTGTAAATAAATGAGAAAATATAACTTTAATTAAAAATGACAAGAAAAATAATTGTCTGACAAAATATAGATCTGAATATATATGGATCTAGATTTAGACGTGCATTACATTTTTATAGATCTAGATGAGGTATTATCTGTGTGGATTTTCAGATATCCAAATACGTAAAAAAATCCAAATTTTTGTATTTTTAAAAAATTTTAAGTTATTTAATTTAAATATCCAAAATAAAATAAAATAACATTCCTAATTAAACAATATCCATTTAACTTCCAAAATAATATTTACAATTAATAATCCATATAAAATAATCTAAATATAAAAAAAATGTTCATTTTCCCACCCGAAGTGTAAAGAATGTTCACTTTTCCACCCTGACGTTATCAAATGACTAAAATATCCTTGTGACTTCAAAAATTCTCACGGTGTTAACGTCCGAGTGAAAAAGTGAATATTTTTTGAACTTCCAGTGAAAAACTGAATATTTTAAAAAAATTTGAGTAAGATTGAACTTTTTTTTGGGTGGGAAAATGATTATTTCCCAAATTTTAATCATACTACATTTATTATCTTTTTCCTCAAATACCTCCATTATTTTATAATTTCTTTTCAAAGCAGCCTGGACAAATTTTCAACTCTTTCTCAATTCGGGTTTAGAAATGTTCTGCTAATTAACATCAAATCTAAGGCTTTTAGGCCATGCAAGCAAGTTCGTGCCTTGTTATTTCACTAATGAATTGAACATATTTTATTGAAATTGAGGCTTGTCGGCATGTATTCCTGTCACTACAAGAAATAAAATTTTTAGCGTCGAAATGTATCAATGCTAAAACTCTAAAATTGGACGCTAAATGTAATTGGCGTCGAATAATTTCGACGCTAAATTTCGACATATTATTCGACTTTAAATATACACCTTTTAGCGTCGGTTATCTCATCGTTTGCAAATATATTGTAACTACTACTCCCTTCATCAGAATCAATAAACCGTGATTGAGAATTATACTGCTCAACATGATAAATCCATGTACGGTAAGTTGGTGATATTCCCGACATGAATAAATAATTATCAACTTCATCGAACCGTTTCCTTTTCCAATTCAAACAATTTGTACATGGACACCGAACCCGACATTTTACATCAATGTGTTGCTTTGCCGATTCCATGAACTCATAAACTACAATAATTTACATCAATGGTTGCTTTGTACATCGGACCCGTGCTTCAATAATCCAACGAATGTCATTAGGAATATATTTGATCATCAGAAGTCTCATTCGTTCCAAGCGAGCTTTGTAGACTTTCATCAGAGAGTTTTAAGGGAGAGAAGGAAATTGTTTATGAAGATTTGCGAGAACGTCTTCCATCCTGAAATATGATTTTACCTACACAAATGAAACACACAAAAATAAAACACACCAAATCTGAATATATACACACAATTTGCCTGGGTTGCCTCCCTGCTAGCGCTAAGTTTAACGTAGTCAGCTAGACATGACTGCCTGAACGTTAGGCTGAATCTGAAAGTGTGACACTTTCTTTTTGTCGCTCAAATGATTCTCCATAGTAGTGCTTGACACGGTTACTTTTAACCTTGAATGTTTCATTAGAATTGGGATCATGTAACTCAACGGTTCTATCTGGTAAAACTTGAGTGATTAAGAATGGACCTGACCACCGTGATTTTAAACTCCCAATGAAAAATTTCAACCCTGATTTGCTGAACAATACATGCTACCCCGGTTCCAATTGTATGCGCACTAATTTCTCATCATGTCTCTTCTTGGCATTTTCTTTGTACAATTTGGCATTCTCGAAAGGCTGTATGTGGGATTCATCCAATTCGTTGAGTTGGTGGAGTCTTTTCTCTTCAGTTGCTTGTAGTTCAAGATTTAACTTGTTCAGTGCACAACACGCTTTATCTTCAAGATTCACAGGCAGATGACATGCTTTAAGTTTGTCATTTGAGCTTTGCATTCCATCAGAGTTCTGGATGGTACCATCTATCACATCAAGTCTGAAATATTCTTCCTTCTTTTCATCATTCGGGAACTCCATGGCTTTGAAAACATTGAATTTTACTTCTTGGTCATACACCCTCATGGTTAATTCATTTTTTTGTACATCAATAATGGTTCGACCGGTAGCCAAGAATGGTCTTCCGAGGATGATGGGCACATATTCGTCTTCCTCCATGTCAAGGATAATAAAGTCTATTGGGAGAATTAGTTTGTCGACTTTGACCAGCACATCTTCAACTACACCTCTCGGAAATGTGAGCGATCTATCAGCAAGTTGCAGAGAGACTGAGTTGGGCATTGCTTCTCCAATTTGCAGTTTCCTGTAAATGGAAAAAGTCATCAAGTTAACACTAGCACCTAAATCACATAAAGTCTTATCGAAGTTATGTTCTCCTATAGTGCAAGGAATGTTGAAACTGCCAAGATCTTTCAACTTGGGGGAAGTTTCCTTTGAATGATGGCGCTGCATTCTTCTGTCAATGCTATTGTCTCGTAATCTCCCAATCTCCGTTTTCGTGACAAAATGTCTTTCATGAATTTGACATAGCTGGGCATTTGTTCTAACGCTTCTACAAATGAAATGTTGATATGCAGCTTTTTGAAGATCTCCAGGAATCGAGCAAACTGCTTATCTAGTTTGTTTTTCTAGAGACGCTGTGGAAAAGGTGGAGGTGGAGTGAATCTCTCTTGATCATTTGCTTTTGCCTCTTTTTCCTCCATCTATTGATCTGTTTTGCTACTTTCTTTTGGAACTTCTTCAATGAATGCCTTGATTCCATTATCTTTGTTGATTTCAGTACCGCTTTTCAAAGTAATGGCTTGACATTGCTTCTTCCCTCGGTTCTTTGGATTTGGTTCTGTGTTGCTAGGAATGTTACTTGGCGGTCTGTAACTCTGAGCATTGGCCAGTTGTCCAATTTGATTTTCCAGTGCCTTTATAGAAGCTGATTGGATTTGAAACATAACATCATTTTTTTTAACTGAGCTAGCACTTCCGCTATTCCTGGTTCTCTTTCATGCTTCTGGCCTTTGTTCTGCTATTGGAATCCAGGTGGTGGATAGTTCTTTTGCCCCGAATTGTTGCTCCATGCGAAATTGGGATGATTCATCCACCATGGGTTGTAGGTGTTGGAATATGGATTATTCCCCTGTATGTTAAAATTGTTGACATAATTCATCGTCTCTTATGTTGGTTTGTCTCTGGTGTTCCTCCATATGGCGAACTTGTGGATCCAATATTATTTTACGTGCTAAGAGATTCCATGAATTTGCATATCTGATCCAGCTTGGCATTCACTACCGTGTTGGCTCCAACTTCATAAATTCCAGCAATTCTTTAGATCATGCTCCTTTTTGTTGGCCACAAGGAATTGTTGTTGGTAATTTCTTCAATTAGGTCTCAGGTCTGATCTTCTCCTTTTTCCATTAAAGCCCATCCAGCCGCAGCATCAATTGTGGTTCTCATTATTCCAGAAAGTCCATTATAGAAGGTTTGGAATTATAGCCACTTTGCAATCTCATGGTGAGGACATTTTCTGAGTAAATCCTTGTACCTTTACCAAGCTTCGCAGAGGGATTATGAGTCATGTTGCATAAATGATATGATGGCATTCCTCAGCTTTGCAGTTCTGGCTGGTGGAAAATATTTTACAAGGAATTTGGTGGCTAGAGTGTTCCAAGTTGTGATAGAACCTGCTGGTAGTGAATGTAGCCAAGCTTTAGCTCTGTCTTTCAAGGAATATGGAAAAACCTGCAGTCTCATTACTTCTTTAGTTGTTTGGTTGTAATTGAAAGTGCCGCAAACTTCCAAGAAGTTGCTGATTTGGGCATTAGGATCTTCAGTTGCATTCCCCCAAACTAAATTGACTGTTGTATCATCTGAATGCATGTTTTGATGTCACACGTATTTGCTGGTAAGAGAGGAAGTACAATACATGAAATGAAGCCGTCAACCACCAAAATAGTTCTATCTCGAATGGGAATTAGTGGAGCAACTTCCAAAGGTTCAGGTTCTATATTGATCAGTGCTTCTTGGCCTTCTCGTCTTTCCCTTCTCAACCGTCTGATGGTTCTTTCAATTTCTAGGTCAAGCGGATGAATTTCAAAGCTTCTGGTTCGTCTCATGTAATGTCTGAGAACCTGAAACAAAAGAAAATAAAAATAATAAGTAAAAATAAATTAGATACAAGTAAAGGTATCTAACCCAAAAACTAATAGTGAAAGATAAATAAGTCCCCGGCAATGGCGCCAAAACATTGTCCGGCGTAATTACACGCATATAACATAAGCGCACATATTGTTCAAGTAGTATAAAAGTATCGATCCCACGAGGACTTAATACCTAAGTTATTAATTTATGAAGCCAAATTTTTACAAGTATCTAATAGATTGGTTGTTGATTGGATGGTGACTTTAAACTAAAGACGAATAAATAAAACAATGCGAAAGTAAATTAAAGGAAAATTCAATATTTAGAAACTATCTAGGGTTGTGAATCCTTCTAATATCTTTTAAAGATGAAGTGGTTATCTTATGTTTGTGTAATATATTGGTTTACTAACATGGAACACGAAATTATGCAAAAGCCTATGTCGATGGTCAGCTGCAAATACCCAGTGTAACCCAATTAATCATATATTTATGTCAACAAAGTTACCTGAATTCATTAAGATTAAGTTCCAATTGTGGCTACCCCAGCCCGACAGGTATATGTCTATCCTGTAAGAAAATCTATTAAAGAGTTATCTATCCTCAAGGAAGATCGTGGGCTATTAAGTCTAAGGCTGAAACCTAAAATTCCTTTGTCAAGGTTATTTTAAGTTTACCAGATCAATCTTATTAATGGCCAGTTAACAAGAAGCATTAAGCTTAAGACTTAATAAATAAAGTCCAACCGACCATAAAGGCGGTATCCTCAGTAAGTCAGGTTTTAAATAGTTTATATATTATAATTAAAGGAGATTAATCTAATTATTAGTAATAAAAGTTTTACCATTCACCCCAGCAGGGGGTAGTTACATCCTCATTACTGAAAAGTAAAAAACTGAAAAGTAAAGAAAAGAAAGTAAAATTGCGTAAAGTAAATAAAATTAATTACATAAAGTTGTAAATAAACAAACAAGATACAATCTTCTTAGTATTCTTAAGGAATTCCTCAGAAGAAAGTATGAAATGAATTTTGAAATTCGGGCTCAATTTATAGGCAAAATTTTAGCTCACACATCGCGACGCGTGAAACATTACGCGTCACGATGTGCCGTTGATGATGGACGTGTGGCGCGCAACTTCCGGAGATGAAGACATGTGGCGGGGTCAGTGTCGGCAGCTCAATAATTATGTCAGCGTCGCGACGCGAAAATTTATTGCGTGTCGCGATGCTGACGTCAGAATTGACACGTGTTGATGATGATTTTTTGCAGCATGTGATGGTGACAAATGCCATGGCACACGTTAGCATGATTTTCTGTGATGTTGACACATGGCAGACGCATTTTAGCAATGGCGCATGATAGTAAAGCTTCTCTGACTGGTCCACGTGCCCGGTGCATGTTAGCAGTCTCCGACGCATGTTAGTAAACGATGCATTTTAGCACGGAGCATTTTAGCAAACGGTGCATTTTAGCAGGAAATTTACATTTTTGCCATTTTTTTCCGTTTTCCACTGTTTTGGCCCCGAATTGCCTCCAGAGAGTCCTGGTATTTTATTTATCTACAAAATACCACAAAGCACATCAAAATATTCCCAAAACTCAAGAAACTATACAAAATATTAAGTTAAATGAGTGGGAAATAATGATTTATTTACCACTCATCAACCGTAGTCTCAAGGATCTTTATCAAGTTCATTCGAACATAGTCTCATGGACCTCCATCAGGTCTTGTTGAGTGGAGACTTCTTAAGGATCTTCATCAAGTCCAGTGAACTAAGGAAAATCTGAAATGAATGAGCTATGATAAATTAGAAGAGAAGAGTCTTCCTCAAAGATCAAGACTCTCATATTCCTCATACGACAGATAAAGATACTTGTTCTTCTCTGACTACATGGAACAATATTCATTGGACTCCAACAATCCCAGACGACAGCGAAACATCTTCCGAGTATGACATAATCTCTAAATAGCGAGATTACTGACTTTCATCCTAGTCGAATCAAAGAATTTATGTTGTCACAAAAGGCCCTGCCCTCGGCTCAAACAACATGGCATGATTATTTTGGAGAGCCTTTGATGCTCAGACGACATAGTCTCTAGATGATAGGTATAAACGTTTGACTATAATATTAACCATGTTCGTAGTAGTTTCAAAGATTCAGGCAATGTCTTAGGAGAATTGAGTTCCATCTGACACCTCATCCAGTCGACAGAGCACACTCGCCTAAGTTCTACTAATTGGCCCACTCGAAAAAGCCTCCAAATGATAGATTTATGACAATAAGTCATCAATTCTCCCGACGATAAATTCTAGGTGACATGCACAAAGTTAAGCGTAAGAGGAAACAAAGTTTATTCTTTAGATTAGCATGCACCAAGAGCCCAGTCGACACAACTCCAAGATTGTCGAATGGAGTTTATTCTTTCAAGCCATCATTTGCCCCATACGACACTGTTCAAGATATGTATTGATGTTTTCATACATATTAGTAACCGTATTTGTGATACGGACTATTGTCCTATTCGACATGACGAGGAGAGGTTAACTTATTGGTTCGACTGATAGCAATCCCATTTGACAAGGCATACTTCTTGTTACAAATATATCGCCATATTGCCCACCCGATAAGCACATCCCTTGTAACAAGTCACCAATTGGCTTACTCGACGAAACCTCCAAACAACATATATGATTTTCCCCCATGCAACTAACCATGTTGGCAATTTCAGCCATGCAGGGTTCCCACTCGACACGAAAAGACCTTATTCTAACTCTGGACAACTAGAGAATGACCCAGACGACACATACAAAAACTTGGTATTAGACGAAGATCACATTTGACTCGACAAGTGCAAAGATAATTGAACTAGCATGTGTCAAAAGTCTACTCGACACACCACGCTGATTTTCGAATGAAGTCCATCCTTTGCTCCAAACCATTATATTTCACAGGCACATATGTAATATCATACCATATTGAGTGATCAACATTTAGTTCATTCGACGGAACCCTATACGACAGGTATGAGAATTCTCCCCTTAACTACTAACCATGTTGGAAATTTCAACCATGCAGCGGTCATATTCAACATGACACATATGAAGGCTTGGCATTTGGCAAAGATCTTATCGACACGACGAGTCCAAAGAAAATCTAACTTGCTCGTATAGAAAGTCCTTTAGACACAACGCACTGGTTGTCGATTGAAGTCCACCCTTTATTCCAAATAATTTTTTCACGAGCACATATGTAGTATCATGCCATACGGTCCCACTCGACATATATTGGGTGATAAAACATCTAGTTAATTCAATGAAACCCCCATACGACATGTATGGAAATTCCCTCATTAACTACTAATTATGTTGGCTGTATCAACCATACAGTGGTTCCATTTGACGCGTACAAAAGCAATATCATACTACTTTATTTTATTCGAGAACAATAGAATACACGTTTAAAGAACCACGAAATGGCCCACTCGACGGAGCGACCAAACGATAAGTATGAATATTCAATGATATATACTAATAATTTTCATGATCATAGATATAAATATTCCCCCCATTCGACACGACAATATGGATCAGTAGTATGGAGATTTTCCTGACCTTCATCTGGTTTAGTCGACTGGGAACATTCCACATGGCTCATGTAGAGTCAAGTTAAAAACCTAGCCTTCATCTGGTCCAAACGACATTAAAGAGTCCCCTAGTTATTTGACCAGTTGAATGGAGATTTTCCTGACCTTCATCTGGTTCAGTCGATTGGGAACATTTCCATGACTCATATAGAGTCAAGTTCAAGACATGGCATTCATCTAGTCCAGACGACATTGAACCTGGTCCTTTGACCAGTAGAATAGAGATTGTCATGACCTTCATCTGGTTCAGTTAATTGGGAACATTCTGTTGGGATTTATGTCCTAGAACTTCATGTATTGTAAACATAATTGATTTTTGTAATAATAATAAATGCATTATTCATTTTATCAAAGTTGTTTGATTTATATCGCATATTGTCCAATTGTCTTGTTTACCTTGATTACTCTTGTACCTTTTGACTTAGTGTATGTTTGATGCACAAGAGGATTTAAATCTAAAGTTAGTAATCTAAATAGTCCATAGAGAGCGAACAAGGAGGGTACTTTTTTGTGATTATCTATAGCTGCGGTCCATTCTATACTTGTATGACGATCTTGATCCGGGATCGTTCATGTAGTGACATGGGAATGGAGGCACCTTGTATGATAAGATCATATAGGACTGGACTCAGATAAATACGAATTTCTTTTAATATCCGTTAACCGAAGAAATTCATTTTATCTAATAGATGGTCATATATGGATTCGATCTTAATCCTGAGTGTACTACAAACTCCTGCATGACAGGTTATGTCCTTTGATTTACTATGGTGAGGTTGGTGTTGCATTCCCAGCCAATAACTACGTATTTTGGGGATATGATTTGGTATGTAGCTGGGAACGTTTTACATAGATATGGAATTCACTCTTTCTTACGAGAAGCAGGTGAATATCTCTTTTAAGAGTTGATTTGGGACTTGAACAATTTGAGCGCTCAACTTTTCTATTACGAATAGAAAGTATTTTATATTCATAATTGTTATGAATTAATTGTTCATTATAGAATTAATGGTGCTTAAGAGACAAAATATTTAGAGGGGTTTAACGGACTTATGACCCGACTCTATTTATGAGATATTCGTGAAGGGCTATATTCATATGTAATGACTATATCGATGGACACCGAAAATGTTCGGTTTACTTAATCCATCTACGGTAACAGGAGTTTAACTTCGAGTTTTTAGTGGAATAACACAGAGTTAATAATTCATAATAATTGATTAAAGAGTTTAATTAATATTTCGGAATTATTGGAGCTCGGAACCGTAGGTCCATTTGGTCCCCGTGCTAGCTCGATTAACTGTAGCAAACCTAATATAATTAGATTGTCTAATTATATGCTCACTTATATTTATTTATATATTATATAATAATATTTTGTCACAAATGAAAACTATGTTAAATTAGTTTAACTTAATGTTTTCTAGAATTCTTTGATTATGAGATAATCAAGTCTTGATTATGAGATAATCAAGTTAGTAATAATTATGAGATAATTACTACAACATAATTGAAGGTAAATAAATCATTATTAATATATTGATTTTTATTTACCATTGGAGACAAAGCCATATGGCTTACCATGTCATCCAAGCAATTATGTCTATTAGGTGGCTTGAATACACCTAATAGTTTTGTCATTAGCTAATACATTTTATGCTTTGGTATGGCCTCCACATTTACGTGTTTTCCATTGAAAGAAAGCATTGAATGCTTAATGACAAAGCCATTGTCTTTAGCTTAACATTTCTTATGCTTTTGTATGGCATTCACATTTTTGTGTTGCCATTGCAAGAAAGCATTAGATTTTAATGACAAGGTTAGTTGGCTTGTGTAAGAGAATATAATCTCTACCATTTCTCTCACTTCCTAAGGTTAACACTTTGCATTAATTCACACAATTGTTGTGAGAAAAGATTTGAGAGAAAATAGAGAAAGTTCTAGCATTCACAAGTGTTGTGAAATTCCTAAAGCCAAAAACTATTGTGACATCTTAAATCTCTAAATAGTTTAGAGGTTTAATCTTTGTGAGTGAAGCCCACACTTCGGTTTGTTGGTTTCGAGTCATAGTTCGGAAGATCGAGTGGTTGATCCAAGTGTTGGACACCAAAGGATTGATCTTCGCTACTACAACAAATGGAGAAGGCAAAGAAAATTTTAAAGATCCATACCGGACCCGGTGCCACCACAAGCAACTTCCGCCGCGCTAAGGAAATTCGTTTCCTACAATTAGCATCAAGAGCTTAAGGTTGAAAAGTTTTCTTAACCCTTTCTCTTTTTAAGTTTAAGTTTTAGTAATCTATATTAGATATAAATTATTAATATGCATGTTGTGATGAGTAGGCACAATTAGATTCATGAGATGAATGATTTTTAATTGTCATATGATGAATGTTTACTTTGATTCATGTGATGAATGTATTGCGTTGATCGTTAATTTTTTCGGCTCTTATTTTTAGTATTGGAAATATAAGACCATAAGGTCATATTCTTTCAAGTGTTGTAAGTTCATTTCTTTTCTGATAAGTCCATTTTGTAACTCAATTTGTAACTTGGAGGAGCCGATGTCGCGAAGGACTCATTACGAACCTATTCCGCGAAGAACTCAACAACATACCATGGAGCAAGATTTGAAGACCAATGGATGCCTTGGATTTATTATACTAATTAGATTAGTGTTTTTGAAAAAAATAAATAAGAGCCCGGTTAATGCAATTTATGTATGTATTTGAAACTTCATTCTGTTACGAGTCCATAAAAAAAACGGGGACCAAAACGGAGTCCGGAAGCTCCGGAACGCAGTAAATGAAGTTCTAGTGTTCGATCATCAGACCGATAGCCTGGAAACGTTCGAACACCCAAAGAACGCTACACGAACGTTTTTAGCCCAGACCTGGGCATATATATCTGTTTTAAATTGTTTATTAACATGTCATATAGCCTAGGGTGCCTACTCTTGCATTTTCACATGCCATAACATGTAGACATGCATGATATTCAAGTCATAAAATATGATTTTATGTAAATTTAAAAGTTAAAATAGAATATAAGATGCATGTTAACGAATTAATAAGATTAATTAGTTTAAAGGTTTAAAAATTATGAATTCAAGTTTAAGAACAAATGGACATTATGAGTACATTATTTTCCTTGGTATATCGGATGGAAACCCGGATATAAATTTCATAGCTGTTTCCGAATGGACGGTAATTTGGTTTGCACTCGGGATACAATTCCACGTACCTTTGGAGTAAATAACGTACTTTTAATCTATTAAATGGTTTGATGACATATAGTCCATTAGTTGAATTCTAAAATTTTAAAACCTATAAGTGAACTAATTTTTAAAAAATTAAAATTGATTAGATCACTTAAGTAAACTTGATTAAATTAGTTTAATTAAGTTAATTGGTTAGTAGATACTAATCGGGATTAGTGAATAAAATTTTATAAGTTAAAATTGGTTAGATCACTAAATCATCAACTAGTATTAATTAAGGTTATGATTTTAGCCGAGCATAATCTAAGATTCATAAAATACTAGTGAGATAGAAACCTTACTCTTTTCAATAGTGAGTGGGAGAGGGGTATACCACAATATATCCCGTGATTTCCATTGTTATCCAGAAATGTGAGATTCAATAGGCGCCTTGAGACGGCTTTGCTTTCGTTCCCCTACGGATGGTGTCCTTTTTGGGTCAATATCAGGTTTGGATTCCGAAAGGATAGGGACTCTAGATGTATCTGGTGATTTGACCTACCCTACGGCGGCACTTCACTAGTTAAGTCCAAGGGTTCCGAAATAATGGGTCACACTCATAGAGGAATGATTAAGTTGTTAATCAAAGCTTCCTTGATCAAAATAACGGTAGTTTATTAATATAGGAATAAGAGTTATTTCAGATATATTAATCAATTGAGAATGTCTCAATCTATCATGCGAATACATGACCTACCCTACGGCAATACTTATTTATGAGATGATAGATAATCGTGGCATAGTAATTCTTTTAGGTTTCTAATTCATTATACATTGATCATACATCATGTTTAATTTTATGCCTAAATGTTTGAAATTTTAATATGCGACGAATGACTATTGAATGCGCGTGCGTTTATTATTTTTCAGCCATGGCATCTGCAATAATCTCCATTATCAAACAATAAGAAAAATTAATCGGGGATAATTATGTTAAATGGAAAAGTGACATTAATGATATCTTGGTCTGTGAAGACCTTAAATTTGTCCTAATGGAGGAGTGTCCTCCTGAGCCAGCACCTAATGCTAGCAGAGCTGCACGTAATGCCTATAATAATTGGATTAAAGCTGATGAGAAGCCCATAGCTATTTGATAACATTCATGTCTGAGGTTCTTGCTGTACAGCATGAGCTTATGGCAACAACATCAATGATTATGCAGTCATTACAGAACATGTTTAGGCAACTTTCAGACCGGCAACAACATGAGGCAATTGCCTCTGTATTGACCGCTAGAATGAAGGAAATCACATCAGTCCGAGACCATGTGTTAAGGATGATGGCTCATCTTAATATGGCTGAAACCCATGGTTCACATATTAATGTGCAAAGCCAGGTGACAATGATCATGGAAACCCTTCCGAAGAGTTTCCTACAGTTTAAGAGCAACTGTTTTATGAACAAGTTGACTTTCACATTGACTGAACTGCTGAATGAGCTCACCAATTACGAGTCTGTTATGAATGGTCCTCGTAGGCCCAATGACGAGGCAAATGTTGCTGAATCTTCTAAATCTGCAAAGAAGAAGAAAAAAAGGCAATTGGAAGGCAAAGGCAAAACCAATGAAAAAGAAGAACAATAAAAGCTCCAAAGGAACCAATGCCAAAGGAAAATGTTTCCATTGTGAACAACAAGGGCATTGGAAAAGGAATTGTTCAAAATACCTTGCAGAGCTTAAAGAGAAGAAGAATACAGGTAAATATGATTTACTTATCATTGAGTCTCTTTTGGTGGAGGATGATAAATCCATATGGATTGTTGATTCTGGTGCCACTAACCATGTTTGTTGTTCTTTACAGCTACTTGACTCATGGATGGACCTTACTGAAGGTAGCTTTACCATGAGAGTTGGGACATGGGATGCTGTTTCAGCAAGAGCAGTGGGAGTTTCAAATTTGAATTTTAATAAAAGTTATTTATGTTTGAATGGTGTGCTATATATTCCTGGTTTTCGCAGGAATTTGATTTCTATAACAAAACTTATGGAATGTGGTTTTTCTATTTCTTTTAATAATAAGTCAGTTATTATTAGTAGAAATGGATTAAATATATGCACAGGAAACTCCAAAAATAATCTATATGTATTAAGGCCGTTAATGAATGAATCACTGTTTAATACTGAAATGTTTAAGATTGAAAGATCTAAAACTAAACGGCAAAATATTTCTCATGATGATACCTATTTATGGCACCTTAGACTTGGTCAAATTAACCTTGACCGGATAGATAACTAATTAAGAACGGAGTTTTAAATCAGTTAAAACTTGGTACTTTACTGTCTGCGAATCCTGTCTAGAAGGCAAAATGACCAAGAGACCTTTTACTGGAAAAGGGATAAGACCCAAAGAAACTCTTAAGCTAATACATTCGGATGTTTGTGGACCGATGAATGTAAAAGCCCGAGGTGGTTTTGAATACTTGTCGCTTTTATTGACGATTATTCCGGATATGGGTATGTTTACCTAATGCAGCACAATTCAAATACATTTGAAAATTTCAAAAAGTATCGTGCTGAGGTTGAGAACCAGTTAGGTAAAAGCATCAAAATTCTACGATCAAATCGTGGAGGAGAATACCTTGATAGAGATTTCGAGGAATTCTTAGTTGAGCATGGAATTGTTTCACAGCTCACAGCACCTGGAACACCACAACAAAATAGTGTTACAGAAATGAGAAATCGAACCCTACTAGACATGTTAAGATCAATGTTTAGTTATAGCACTCTACCTAGTTCATTCTGGGGGTATGCATTGCAAACTCCAATGTATATCCTGAATGTAGTTCCTTCTAAGTCTGTTTCTAAGACTCCATTAGAGTTGTGGAATGGTCGTAAAGCTAGTTTGCGACATTTTCGCATATGGGGGTGTCCGACACATGTGCTAAAGAATAAGACTACTAAGTTGGAACCACGTTCACAGGTGTGCCTATTTGTAGGCTATCCTAAGGAAACTAGGGGTGGATTCTTTTATAGTCCATAAGATAATAAAGTATTTGTGTCGATAAATGCTACATTTCTTGAGGAGGACTATATGAGAGAGTTCAAACCTCAAAGTAAAGTGTTACTTGAGGAGTTACTTGCGGGTATGACCAGTACACCATTGTCAAATGTTGACAAAGACATAACACCTTCTACATCTGAAAGTCAGATGCAAGTTTATCAGGATACCATACCACCTAGACGTAGTGGAAGGGTTGTAAGACAACCTGAATGCTATCTAGGAAATGGTGAGGTGCAAGTTGTTGCATCTTGTGATGGTATATATGATCCATTGACCTATCATAGTGCAATGGAAGATACTGATAAAGAGGAATGGCTCAAAGCCATGAACCTCGAGATGGAGTCTATGTACTCTAACTCAGTCTGGGAACTTGTAGACCAACCTAATGGAGTAAAACTCATAGGTTGCAAGTGGATCTATAAGAGAAAAATAGAAATAGATGGGAAAGTACAGACTTTCAAGCCTAGGCTAGTGGCAAAGGGTTATACCCAAAAAGATGGAGTTGACTATGAATAAACTTTCTCGCCAGTAGCCATGCTTAAATCCATCAGGATTATTCTTTCCATTGCCACATATTATGACTATGAGATTTGGCAAATGGATGTCAAGACTGCATTCTTGAATGGTAATCTTGATGAGAGTATCTATATGGTACAACCAGATGGGTTCATTACCCAAGGTCAAGAGCAAAAAGTTTGCAAGTTGCAAAGGTCCATTTATGGACTTAAGCAAACATCTATATCTTGGAACATAAGGTTTGATACTACGATCAAGTCTTAAAACTTTGAGCAGAACATCGATGAGTCTTGTGTCTATAAGCGCATCATTGATGGGAATGTGGTTTTCCTTGTGTTATACGTTGATGATATTTTATTCATCGTGAAAATCTGGCTAGCTAACTAATTCCAAATGAACGATTTGGGAGAGGCAAGTTATGTACTTGGGATCCATATCATTCGGGATCGCAAGAAACGACTTTTAGCAATGTCTCAAGCAACGTATATCGATAAGATTCTTGTACGATTTGGTCTGCAAAATTCCAAGAAAGGTAATTTACCTTTCAGGCATGTAATTCATTTGTCTAAGGAACAGTCTCCTAAGACACCTCAAGCATTTGAGGAGATGAGACATATACCATATGCTTCAGCAGTTGGAAGTCTTATGTATGTTATGTTATGCACGAGACCGGACATCTGTTTTGCAGTAGGAGTAGTCAGTAGGTTTCAATCCAACCCAGGATTAGATCATTGGGTAGCGGTGAAACATATTCTCAAGTATCTTCGGAGAACGAGAAATTATATGCTTGTATATACAAGTCAGGATATGATTCTGAGATGATATATAGACTCTGATTTTCAGACAGATGTCGATTATAGGAAATCAACATCTGGATCAGTGTTCACCCTATGTGGTGGGGCTATAGTATGGAGGAGTATTAAGCAATCTTGTATTGCTGACTCCACCATGGAGGCTGAATATGTAGCAGCTTGTGAAGCAGCTAAGGAAGCAGTTTGGCTCCGTAAGTTCTTGGCAGATCTGGAAGTTGTTCTAGATATGGATAAACCACTCACACTTTATTGCGATAATAGTGGTGCAGTGGCGAACTCCAATGAACCGAGAATCCCTAAGAGGGGTGTAGAACACACAAATCGGCGACGCTGTTCCAGGCTCGCGGCCCGGTTGGGAGTAAGGAGTAACCCACGGGGGAACTAAATCGGAGAAATAATAAAGTCGCCACCCGGTGTGAACCGGGAAAATGATTTAAGGTCGCACTCACCCCTCGCAAGGGAAGACCTCAAACCGTTAGGTTCGGAATGGTCTCTTACTTATGCCACTTGTAATGAAATAATTTATGCAATAACTTAACCGAATCTACGCAACATATATATTCAAATATAACCTATATCCAGTTCGCATGCTTTAAAAGTAAATCATCATAACGGCAAACACACGATAACACACAATAATCTCATGAGCATATTGAATTATCAAACACGAAAAAAATAAATAACAACCTAAACATAAATGTAAATTAAATTCCTAATGCGAAAGCAAATAACTAAATCATGCATAAAGAAATAACATACTAACGACTAAATCGTGCTTAAAAATAAATAACATACTAACGACTAAATCAGGCTCAAACACAAGGTTGGATGAAACAAAATATGTGTGTCTCTCAAGCGGTACGTGGCATTGTATCCCAAGTACAAACCACACTACCGTCCATTCGGATTCGGCTATGTAATTTACGTCTGAATTTCCATCCGATATACCACAAGAGAGAACACATATTCCATTCATCCCAAAGTCATATCACATGCCAATCCACAATACTCATGCGAAATAAAGTAAAAAATAAAAAAAAAATAAAGGAGGATAAGTAAGTTGGGTGCCCTCAGGTCTAACCTCTTAAGTCGTCTTTCGGAAGTGCGTTACACGGCCGTCGGAAGGGTTGATGCTCCGCAACTCCTCCGGTTCACTGGTTCAACATTTTCCTTCGCTGTTTCACTGTTTAAGCTGCCGTTTATTACTCCGTTTCACTACTGTTTCTGGTTACGATATTGGCTTACTATTTTGCGGTGATACGGGGCTGTTTTGGTTTACGGTTTGTGGGTTTTACGGGGCAGTTTAGGGACGAATTCTGGACTGTTTTGGGGGTAGAATGTGCGGTAAAACTGGGCAGTTTTTGCGGGTTTGAAAAGCTTGGTCACGTGGGCTGTGTGAGTGTGGCTGATGTGTGTGTGTTACGTGGAGTGAGAGACGTGTCAATGGCCTGTACGTGTGTGCATCCTTAGCGTGAGTGGGTTATTTGTGAAGGGTAGTCAATTTGGTCGATTTGGGATTACTTTTGGTAAGTGAGTGGGTATTGATATGGCGAGATAATGTGCTAGTGGGGTCGTGAGGTGTCTTGCGTGAAAGCTATATTGAGGGAGTAATGGGCGTGAGGCAGTGGGCTGTTGAAGGTATATGTGGCGTGAAGTTGCTGGTCAATGGAGTGTTTATGCGTGAGTCAATTGAGTGGAATGCGTGAGTGAGGGCTACTTCCTGGTCGATGTGGGATTCTGGAAGAAAGGGGATGATTGGCGTGAAGTTGCTGGTTCACTGGCAGTGTTTTGGATGTGAATGAAGGTGTCTTCTAAGGGGGAATTTGCGTGAATGGAGAAGAAAAGAGAATGATTGTGTTGTCTATGTGTCAGAGGTTTCAAGGGTGAGTTGAGGTTCTTTTTACAGGCAAATGGTGGTGCATTTATTGGGTAGGCTATCATTGATGAGGGTTATTAATTGGGTGGGTAATTGATGTTGAAAATGGGATGGGAAAATGGCTTTGTCAATGGCGTGGGGTTACTTGGTTAAATGGTGTGGGGTTTGCTTAGATAAATGCTTGATGTGTTGTATTTGACTTGGTGAGGGGAGGCTATTAAATGGCTTGAATAAGTTGGTGGAGGGAGGTTCTTTTTGTTAATGGGCGTGGGTTTTGGTCTTTCTCTTGGCAGTTTTGTGTCTTCACGTGGGGGCAGCGAGAGAGTGGCAGTGAGTGGCGTGTATGTTTTGGTTGCTAGGTGTCGAATGTGGGTGAGTGTGGGTTACGGGGGTATTGGGCCAAGGATAGTTTTGAAATGGAGGTCCAACGAGCAAACCCGAAGCTAAACAATCGAATTAAGTCCAACAAGATGTCAATTTTTGACCTTTCCCTTCCGACGTCCGACTTCCGCGACTTAAAAGGTAGTGACTCCGCACGAGGCTCATCAAGGGGTAAGCATATTGAGAGGAAATATCACCTCATCAGGGAAATAGTGTAGAGAGGAGATGTCGCTGTCACACAGATTTCATCCGCATACAACTTGGCTGATCCGTTTACAAAGACCTTATCGACTAAAGTATTTGAAGGTCACCTAAATGGTTTAGGATTACATGACATGTCTCATTTGCTCTAGTCCAAGTGGGAGATTGTTGGTATTTATGTCCTAAAGCTTCATGTATTGTAAACAGAATTGATTTTTGTAATAATAATAAATGCATTATTCATTTTATCAAAGTTGTTTGATTTATATCGCATATTGTCAAATTGTCTTGTTTACCTTGATTACTCTTGTACCTTTAGACTTAGTGTATGTTTGATGCACAAGAGGATTTAAGTCTAAAGTTAGTAATCTAAACAGTCCATAGAGAGCGAACAAGGAGGGTACTTTGGTTGTGGTTTATCTATAGTTCGGTCCATTCTATACTTGTATGACGATCTTGATCCGAGATCGTTCATGTAGTGACATGGGAATGGAGGCACCTTGTATGATAAGATCATATAGGACTGGACTCAGATAAATACGAATTTCTTTTAATATCCGTTAATCGAAGAAATTCATTTTATCTAATAGATGGTCATATATGGATTCAATCTTAATCTTGAGTGTACTACGAACTCCTGCATGACATGTTATGTCCTTTGATTTACTATGGTGAGGTTGGTGGTGCATTCCCAGCCAATAACTATGTATTTTAAGGATATGATTTGGTATGTAGCTGGGAACGTTTTACATAAATATGAAATTCACTCCTTCTTACGAGAAGCAGATGAATATCTCTTTTAAGAGTTGATTCGGGACTTGAACAATTTGAGCGCTCAACTTTTCTATTACGAATAGAAGGTATTTTATATTCATAATTGTTATGAATTAATTGTTCATTATAGAATCAATGGTGCTTAAGAGACAAAATATTTAGAGGAGTTAATAATTCGTAATAATTGATTAAAGAGTTTAATTAGTATTTCAGAATTATTGGAGCTCGGAACCGTAGGTCCATTTGGTCCCCGTGCTAGCTCGATTAACTGTAGCAAACCTGATATAATTAGATTGTCTAATTATATGCTCACATTATATTTATTTATATAAGATTAATAATATTTATTGTCACAAATGAAAACTATGTTAAATTAGTTTAACTTAATGTTTTCTAGAATTCTTTGATTATGAGATAATCAAGTCTTGATTATGAGATAATCAAGTTAGTAATAATTATGAGATAATTACTACAACATAATTGAAGTTAAATAAATCATTATTAATATATTGATTTTTATTTACCATTGGAGACAAAGCCATATGGCTTACCATGTCATCCAAGCAATTATGTCTATTAGGTGGCTTGGATACACCTAATAGTTTTGTCATTATCTAATGCATTTTATGCTTTGGTATGGCCTCCACATTTATGTGTTTGCCATTGAAAAAAAGCATTGAATGCTTAATGACAAAGCCATTGTCTTTAGCTTAACATTTCTTATGCTTTGGTATGGCATTCACATTTTTGTGTTGGCCATTGCAAGAAAGCATTAGATGCTTAATGACAAGGTTAGTTGGCTTGTGTAAGAGAATATAATCTCTACCGTTTCTCTCACTTCCTAAGGTTAATACTTTTCATTAATTCACACAATTGTTGTGAGAAAAGATTTGAGAGAAAATAGAGAGAGTTCTAGCATTCACAAGTGTTGTGAAATTCCTAAAGCCAAACACTATTGTGACATCTTAAATCTCTAAATAGTTTAGAGGTTTAATCTTTGTGAGTGAAGCCCACACTTCGGTTTGTTGGTTTCGAGTCATAGTTCGGAAGATCGAGTGGTTGATCCAAGTGTTGGACACCAAATGATTGATCTTCGCTACTACAACAAAGGGAGAAGGCAAAGAAAATTTTAAAGATCCATATCGGACCGGTGCCACCACAAGCAACTTCCGTCGCGCTAAGGAAAGTCGTTTCCTACACATTCCCAATGGCTCATGTAGAGTCAAGTTCAAGACCTGGCCTTTATCTGGTCCCGAGGACATTGAAGACTCCTCTGGTCCTTTGCCCAGTAGAATGGAGATTGTCCTGACCTTCTTCTGGTTCAGTCGACTGGGAACATTCCACTTGGCTCGTGTAGAGTCAGGCTCAATACCTAGCCTTCATATGGTCCATATGACATTGAAGACTCCCATGGTCCTTTAACCGATAGAATGGAGATTGTTCTGGCCTTCATCTGGTCCCTTCGAAGGGAACATTCCCCATGACTCATGTTGAGTCGAGTTCAAGACCTGGACTTTCATCTGGTCTAGACGGCATTGAAGACTCCCATGGTCATTTGACCAATAGAATGGAGATTGTCTTGGCCTTCATATGGTCTAGTCGATTGGAACATTCCCTATGACTCATGTCGAGTCAAGTTCAAGACCTGGACCTTCATCTTGTTCAGACGACATTGAAGACTCCCATAGTCCTTTGAATAGTAGAATGGATATTGTCATAGCCTTCATCTGGTCTAAACGACATTGAAGACTCCCCCGACCCTTAGTTGGTTTGGTCGACTGAAGATTGTCCTAACATTCATATGTTCGACTGATGATCATCCATAATAATTATTTGTTTTCTTTAAATATGACATTTGACATGTCCAAGCTATATGATCATCCAATGTCAGTTCGTACGAGGATCAACCTAGATCCATCAACACTCAGGTCGGGTCGATCGAGGATCAACCCATATCCAAGAAACATCAAAACCTAGGTCGGGTCGACCGAGGATCATCCCTAACATTTATTTATTTTCTTTAAACATAATAGTGCTCTTGATAGAACAAAGTTACCTGATCATCCCATGTCGGGTCGACCGAGGATCATCACAGGTCTATGATACATCAACACATGGGTCGGGTCGGCTGAGGATCATTCCTAACATTTATTTATTTTCTTTATACATGATGTTGCTCTTGAAAAATCAAAGCTACATCAACACCCAGGTTGGGTCGACCGAGAATCATCCCAGGACCGAGCAACATCACCATCCAGGACTGGTCGATTAAAGATCATCCTTGATATGTATTGGTTTCATCAACATAAAATGACCTTTGACAGGTCCAAGCAACATATAAGTCCATGTCTAGTTGACTGAGGATCATCCCTGATATTTGTTTTTGGCTCCATCAATATGGTATGACATTTGAAAGGTCCAAACGACATCAACACTAAGGTATGCCTATACCTGTAAGGGTTTTTGTGGTAAAAATCCGGTAACGCAGCGGAATCGCGGAAAATCAAAATTTTCCGATTTCAAAATTTTTCTTGGATCAATTAAATAAACTTATTTATTTAATTATCCAATTATTAAATTCTGAAAAATTACACAAGAAATCAAATTGCTTGGTAATTACCGAATTACCCCACAACTTTGCAAATTGATCATTTTAGTCCTAAAATTGTCAAATACAATTTTGGATGATTCTAAATTATTTCTAAAATTATTTCCAACATGTCCAACACATCAAAATCAGATTGCAACAAAATCCCCAATTTTTGCCTAATTACCGAACACACCCAGAAATTTTCAGTTTTTGCAATTTGGTCCGTTTTTGTTCAAAACATGTCAATATCAAATCCAATCAACTCAAAAATTACAATGCATCATATACACACCATAATACATCACATATATGAAAATACCCAAATTTGGAAAGGGTTAAGAACCCTAATTTTATAATTTCTTCAAATTGACAAATATTACCAAATCAATTAAATCCATCACTTTAATTCAATCTAAACTACACCAAACAAGTCTCACCATCATGAAACAACTCAAGAAAAATTCTAGGTCATCAATGTGTGGCTTAGCAACTCTAGAATGGCAACATGATTATCAAATAATCAAAAGTAAGCCATTGAAACCATTTCAAGCTTATTTTAAAACCATACATGCATACATCTTTCAAACAAGTTCACAACCAATTAAAACACAAAATAAAAGTGTAGAGACAACATCCTAGCAACACATGTTGAAGCTAAGTATGTTAGAAATATTTTCTATGTTGGAAGATTAAAAGAAAGACTTACAAAAATCAAATTATTTCAAGCTTTTCTTCTTTGTCTTCAAACTTTTCTCTCAACTCTTTTGTATTTGTTTTGGTAACTAATGAACCCTTTAACCTAATGAAATGAACAAAACAATATATACTCACTCCAAAATGCCCTTGGCCGAATGGTGTATACAATAATATCTAGATATTATTATTTTTTTGTTTCAATTAATTTGCTTTATCAACTTGCATTTTGAACCATTACACAATTAATGAAATTCAACAAGTCAACAAAAGCAACTCAAGACATTTCCAAAAAAAATATCAAAACTTAAGATATTTATATTTTTAATTAATTTAATTATTTAACAATTAAATAATTAAATAATTATTTAAATACAAATATTTTAAATATATGTATTATATTTACTTTAAATATCCAAATACATATATATTTATGATATAAGTCAAATATCACAATTTGATATTTAATTAATGTGTATTTAATAAAATCTATCATTAAATACAAATACACAATAATTAGGAAATGACTATTAGGTCCATTCGCAAGTATTTTTCGTTTAACATTTAAACGACTTATAAATAATCAGTATTATTCATAAAAGTTGCCCTAGTGCTCTACGAGTATATTTAACTAGTGAGACTCTCTAGATTCAGGCATATCCATCACGAAATCTAATTTCGTGTCCATAATTTACCCACCCGTAAATTATGACGACCACGGATAAACTCGCTGAATCATACAGGTCGATGTCATGGCATATGTTTAATTCCTCTGTCACAGGTATCCGGATATATCCCAAAGATATAGATGTAAACGTCAAATCTCTATAGGGACAATCTCGTCGACGTCTCTATTAACAATCTCTAAAAGAACACTTAGAACTGAATTCTAAAGTGTACCACGGGCCCATGATTTTTATCTGATTGCTAATGATATATGGACTACCTATGCTCTGTAGACAGATTGACGGATCCTATCTTGACACACACAGGACACCCTGAGGATCTGTCCACACCCAACGAACAAGCGGAGGTCTGATCTAAATAGATCGGTGACGTGACTGCAATCTAAGTGTGGAAGATGTCTCATGTGCCCACAGTGGTATCTCAAGTCGAAGAATCACAAATGCTACTCAACCTGAGAAGATTCTTATTGACATTGGTGTATCATCCATTAAGAATCTTCGGTGAGTCGTTCAGTGTTTATCCGTTATAAACACCTACATGTCTATACGAGTCTCCAAGACTCATGGTTCATTGAGAAACCATTGGAATCATATATTCTAGTATACGACATGTACCGGTTTCAACATGTTTACTTTACTGACCAAGTAGTGTAAACCTTGACCAGGAACAATCTAAGAATGACAATGTCATGATACAACTCAATGTCAGTTGCGACGATTTTACAACTGCATCATGACTAATCATTCTAAGGTCGATTATGTCTTTACCATATAAGAAGATATATTATATTATAGAAACTGCTCATTTTATTCATAATAAAACATTTACAATAATATTTTCAAGGAAATACAACGGGGAATTGGCGCTCTGAGCACCAACCCCAACAATACCGACCCCAAACGACATACTCGTTGAAATACTCTCCAAGCCAATGACTCATTGACTTAGAGAGTATGTGACAAACTATACAGGTCAAATTTGGACTAAGGGTATAATTTTTTTTCGCCCAGGCCCAATAACAGATAAAGCCCAAATACCTTTAAACGGAATTAGAGGCCAAGTTTGAGCCAAAGACCCGAACCCCTTTTAGGCCCGATCTAACAGGCAACCCATAGGTTATCCAAACAGATTCCCACCGAAAAACATCACATTATCTCCTCAACTGCCATATCCCTATTTTCTCAACAAATATACTAACTCCCACATGACATAAAAACGTGTCATGGGTCCCACTATCATTATTAGATGTCATATTCCTGCTATAAAGCGAACTTCTCTCAACCTATAAATAGACACAAACTCAGCGTACAAAGGGAGGGAGGCTCAAGCATTCAAATCTTAAGCTCTCAACACTCTTCACCATTTATACACCGGACCACCGTCCTCACGGTAGTCTACGGAGATCAAGGTAACTTCAGGCCTTCCTCTTCCATTATTTACTGCTCGCCTTCATTACTGACTTGAGCGTTGGAGCGCCTACGACGCCCACCACACCGGTGGATAGAGGCTTCCCGCTTACTCTACCTTTGTTGCAGAATCGCTGGTGGCCTCATCATACAGATTCTCGATTGTGGACCTCGGGCAAAAACCAGCATCCACGGGTTTCAACTGGAACTGTTTGGTTACAGTTGGAATCGTAGCACCGCTGGAACCATATGTTACCAGCGATTCCATTCGGTTCGGTCAGGGGTGAACCCTAACCGAACCAAAAAATTCCAGTTTCGGTTCCGGTTCCAGAACTGGAACCGATTGGAACCGAAATCGTCTGGTTCAGTTTCGGTGGTCTACAGCCAGTAGGGGTGGCAGAAAAGCCCGAAGCCCGGCCCGGGCTTTCCAATTTTGGCCCGGGCCCGGGCCTAAATAATAATAAAAAAAACATAATATATATATTTTAATATGTTTGTATCATTTTTATTTATTTTTAGCATTTAAATTGTTAATTTATCAATGAAACTTGAGATTTATTTATAAATTGTCTTTGTATATAGTGTAAATGTATTTTATATTTGTATTTTTTAATTTTTTTTTAAAAAATTCGGGCCCAAAAAAAGCACGGGCCCGAGCCCGGCCCGGCCCGGCAGACACCCGGCTGAGCTTTTCCCGAGTCCGGGTTTTTTTTTTTGTTAGCCGGGCTTGACAAAGCCCGAGCCCGATCCGGCCCGGCCCGTTACCACCCTTACCAGCCAACAAGCAATGCTTGTCATATATTTTATGTCCCACATTTTTCAGTTATATGAATATAATAAATATTACAATAGAATCATGACAACTCAACACAGCTGGTGGGATTTTGCGCTCTTTTTATTTTTATTAGTTTATAATATGATCAAGATTAAGACCTATTACTTCGAAATTTATTCTAATATTTATATCAATAATTATTATTTTGTGAACTATGATCATGTATTGAATTGCACAATACACATATTGTACAAGATTTTTTTTAAAAAAGAGATATATCTACAGTCATTGTTAGAGAAAATCTACAATACAACGGAGATATTATGTCATCCGTGCAATAATCTAATGATATATTATCATGTGTGTTAAAATATTAAAAAATAACTAAAAATATAGATACTAAATCGTACATATTATTTACTAATTTTTTTAGTGATACCGCATTACTCATACTTCTATTACACTAAAGAATTACTCGTCATTGTTCAAATTCATATTTTATAAATAAAATAGTACATGCCAAAAAAATAGTAAAGCAATTATATTATACAATATCAATTTTTTCCCCACATTTAGCATCTGCTGCCCGTGAATATAAAATAATTGGCACGCCATTCGACATGACAACTCATCACATTATTATTGGGAATACGACGATATCTTTTTTATTAATTTGTGGGTCATGCTAACTAGTGCTCTAAGAATACTCATTAAAGATCCATTTTTGGTAAGTTTTCATATTACTTTTATGGGAAAAGTAAAAAATTATAAAAACATTAATTACTTTTTCATTTTTTCTATAAAAATTTACCTAAAATGGATTATTACAAATACTCTAGGACATCCCTTAGTATTTCCCTTGATTTATTTACTACGAGATTCAAGACCACCAACACCAACTACTTCAAATTATTACATTATTTTATTGTTAATTAAAAAAGGAATACAAATTTAGGAGATTCCCCAGCATGCAAGTTACTTTTTTTCTGGCATGAAACTTTACTTTCCAAAAGAAAAGGGAGTAGGTAAGAATATATTATTAAAATATGTGAACAGAATGCAGATTTGTCTACATAATAAACTCATCGTCTGTCATCTAATTTCAAAAAGAAAGAAAGATCAGATGGGTATTATCCTTTGTCATTCAAAGTTGTTGCTTCTCTCTTTGTGTTTGTGTGTGAGTCTGTTCATATGCTCTAGTAGCACTAGTAGTGTTGCTGGTCATCATGATTTCTCCATTGTGGGTTACACACCAGAGCAGTTGACATCCATGGATAAGCTCCTTGAGCTCTTCGAATCATGGATGTTCAAACATGGCAAAACTTATGCAACCATTGAAGAGAAGTTGCATAGATTTGAGATATTCGTAGACAACTTGAAGCACATTGATAAGAGGAACAAAGAGGTTAGTAGCTATTGGCTTGGATTGAATGAGTTTGCAGACATGAGCCATAAAGAATTCAAGAAAAATTCTTAGGAGGACTGATCAAACCTACTACTAGGAGTGGAGTAGACTTTATGTATGAAAATGTAAAGGCTTTGCCTGAATCTGTTGACTGGAGGGAGAAAGGAGCTGTTACTCATGTGAAGAACCAAAGTACTTGTGGTAAGTACAGTAAAAAAATGTATTATTATTATTATATGGGCTGAAATTAATTAATAAAAAATGAAAATGGCGGTGAATGCAGGTGGATGCTGGGCATTTTCAGCCGTAGCAGCGGTGGAGGGGATAAATGAGATAGTGACAGGAAATCTAATATCATTGTCGGAACAAGAGTTGCTAAGCTGTGACACTGACAACTTTGGTTGCGTAGGTGGTCTCTTGTATGCTGCTTTTGAATACATTGTTTCTAATGGAATCCACAAGGAAGAAGACTATCCATTTGTTGGGGAGCAAGCTGAAGGGTCTTGTAACCTCAAGGTATCATTTCATTTTCACTAACTAATTATATTTAATTACTTAATTAATTAGTTAATTGGGATTATCTATTTTTGTATTTCAGAGAGGAATGGAAGTAGTGACTATCAGTGGATACCAAAATGTGCCTGAAAATGATGAAAAAAGTCTATTAAAAGCACTGGCTAACCAGCCTGTGAGTGTAGGCATTGAGGCTTCCAGCAGAGATATCCAACATTACAGCGGGGTATGTTATTTATTTAATTAATTAATTAATTAATTAGTAATATTGATTGATTGATTGACTGACAAATGAAATTGCAGGGTGTATTCAATGGAAGTTGTGGAACATATCCAAATCATGCAGTGACAGCAGTTGGGTATGGATCATCAGACGGTCTGGATTACATCACAGTCAAGAATTCGTGGGGACACAAATGGGGAGAGCGAGGCTACATCAGGATTCTGAGAAACACTGGAATACCGGGAGGTCTCTGTGCCATCAACACCTTAGCTTCTTTCCCCATTAAGACTAAGACCCCCACCACTTAATTAATTTATATTAATTATTGTATTCCATCCTTCTTCAATGAGAATATCCTCAGTATAATTAATTAATATGAGAAAGTCCTCTCACCTCCTGAATTATCACGTCACATTAAAAGAAAATTATTGCTTCTCTCCTTTAATATTTTCAAAAATCATAAATTTATATTATATGTTTGTGTTAATATTGGTGTGTATTAAGAAGTAAAAAAATACAGATATTAATTTTACTCTTCAAGTACATGTATTTCATAAAAGAATATGATAACAACATGATGAATAAACTTATAATGAAATATTACAAAATTTAATTAAATACTTTATATACATATCTTATGGACATTTAATAACTTTCCAATTCAAATAGTAGTGAAAATATTGTAATATATTGACTTGTTTTTTTCATCATAAATTATAGTACTACTAACATTTACCCCCTAGTATTTTCATTCTTCTCGATAGAGATTTCTTCTCAATAAAAGATTAATTTTTCCTTTTATACCATACACCTCTAACTCTAATTGACATGCTAAATTACTCTTTAAAATATGTCAATGTAACAATAACTTAATTATATAGGATATTACTTAAAAAGGAAACATATGAATGTTATAAAATGAATTGGGATATTCTTGAAAAAAATGTGAAAACTCTAATTTTATATAAATAAATAATAAACATTAAGGGTATTAAAGATATTTTCATATAGACTAATGTGAATTAGAAATATTACTTGAGAAATGAGGGAAAAATAAATGAGACATATATTAAGGATGCATTAGGTAGAAAGTATTGCACGGAGAGTCTAACCTAACTTATTGTAATACCCCATTTATCATGACATGTCTATTATGATCATTTCGTTCATGTACGATAAGTTATTATGCATATAATAATGTTTTAATGGATTTGAAATCTTGTAACCATTCTCCGGAGTTCGTAATAATTTTTCCGAAATTTCAATAAATTTTTCAATTTATCCACTTTCATACACAACCCTTCATATCTTGACCATATCTTGGCTGCAGATATCCTTTTTCAGCGATTTTGGTACCGTTGGAAAGCTCATACACAATGCCACAACCTGTTTACTAAATATTTTCTTAAATGTCGAGCGAAAGTAAGTCAAATTTGGATTTTAATTCAAGCCCATTGTATTGTGACGGGATTTGTAGCACACTTTAACATGTGACTTTTAAATATTATTACTTTAAAGTGTAAAAATCTATCAAATGTGGCTAATATAAATTCTCTATCTCTCCTTCATCCCCCACCATTCTCACTTCTCCTCTCTATTTTTTCTCCATTTTTAGGTTTCTTCATAAAAGCTTCTCAAAGTTTGAATCTTGGGCGATTTTCTTACAATTTCTTGAGCAATTGAGCTCATGTAAGCTTCTCCTTCTTGCTCTACAAGTCTCCAAGTAATCCAATCATGATTTTGTAAGCTTAGTGTGAAACCCATGGAAAACCCATGCATGACCCATGTCTATTTTTGCATGAAAGTGTTAATTATAACTTTGATTATGTTTAATTTATTGAGTATTGTCACTAGTGGTGCAAGATATGATATGAGCTAGAACATAGGGTTTGGGTTGGATGATGCCATTAAATCCCTTGTGTTTTTTTACGGGAATGGGGACGTGATGAAGATTTGAGAGATGTCTATATTGAATATGGTATTGTGGTAGTATTAGTCTTGCCAAAAGAGTTGGCATTGGTGAAATGAGAGCAGCCCTAAAATCGGGCTTGCGTCGCGACACGAACCAAAATGGAACTCTCTGTTGGATAATTATGACCCATAGCATCACTATTTTGTACAGAACATGATGTTGTTGTACAAATTAACTATGTGACAAAGGAAATTGCTCTTTTATCATTAGTAATTGGATTACTCGAATATATAAATGATAAAAGTCCTTATGATTAGTTCCAGATTAATAAGATATGAGACAATATTAATCCACAAATGTTTAATCATTAAATATCCCTAGTCGCAGTATTATCGAGACTGGACATCGATAATGCGGAATAGGCTAGTATTACACTTGTGCGTGTTATGAAAGTGTAACGGCATAGTTCTCATATATTTGGGTATTGGATACTCATGCAAGTGTAATAGGAGGTTCTGTTTACCAATGGTACGGAAATAGCTTCGCTCTGGATAGACCCCTCGGAATCCCATTGATAGTATGACTATGTGTCTATGGGAGTCCGAATCAGGGTAGGTGTATTTGGTCTTAACCTGAGACTTGCATCGCTAATACTTGTGACAATCAATATACTTTGGTTTTGGTCGTCCAAGGCTTTAACATGTTCTGTGTACGCCTCTTCTGGGTATACTGAGAATCGTAGTGTATTGGGTGTGATGTCAAGATGGAAGTATCACTTCAGTCATATGGAGATGATGATCACGCAGGGATACAGAACTGGTACTCTAAGTGCTATAGCCATCGGGGAAGTATGACTAGGTCATGACTTTCCGATCATAAAGAGACTAGTTGCTTGTGATCCGATATATGCTTCGTACGGGGCATACACAACTCCAGCCTCAGGTCTTGCATGTGACATCCGATACTGGATCGTAATACGCAATACTACGTATACTACGTCTGACAAAGATCTTGTATTCCGTAACAGAATATTTCTGGAGAATTTGATAGACACTGTGCTTTGCTAGAAGCCAACCATGTCTTGTAAATTGGTAAATGTGTGTACCGGGTACGCACGTGTTCAGATAGTTCGATGACCGAATTTACTACCAACATATCAAGGGATCTCTTGGGTCGCATCCCAAAGATTCACCGATGATGTTTGACTCAAACAATATTAATCTGTGATTAATTAAGAGAGAATATTAATATGGGATTAATAAAGAGAGAAAATTAATCTGTGATTAATTACGGCAAGAATTAATTTGGGATTAATTATCAGAGAAATAATTAATCTGTGATTAATTGCGTCGAGAATTTATCTGGGATTAAATTCGTCGAGAGGAGAGAACGTGGTTAATTTGGAATTAATCGGTAAAATAAATTTAATAGTTAAATTAGATTTTACTATTTAATTTATTTAATTGGGCTAAATAATATATTAGATATATTGATTGAAATTGGATTTCAATGGGAAATTAAATTGGATTTTAATTTTAGCGAACAAATTAATTTGGAATTAATTCGCGAGCGATTTTCGTAATAATTTTACTGGGTATTATTATTTAATTAAATTGGATTTAATTATATTGCGACGGAAAATTCGTTTAATCGGATTAAACGAATCCGAGCCCGAAATGTGTTAAGCAAGCCCACTTGAATTTTGAATTTAAAGTGATGTCCACTTCACTTATATCATTAGTCATTTTTAATGATTGATATGAGTGATGTGTTTTGGTGGAAACTTGTAAAACACTTTTTATCTTTTTGTAATAAAAAGTACAATTAATGAATTATTCATTATTATTTTTATTTTGGCCGAGCAATTAATTTCAAGTCTTTAGAAGATTTGGCCGAAATGGACTAAATGAATTGCTGGCCGAATGAAAGATATGAAAAGTGCTCTCTCTCTCCTTTGGCCGATTGAATGGAATGGCCTCTGACATTTGCTTTTACTTTTTGTTTTTTTCATTTAATGCCAATATGCCATTTATTATTTTAATATATATATGAATGAGCAAAACGCTTTTTGACTAACTGACCTTGCTTTTCACTTTTGGCATGTGGTAATTAATTGCAAAACATATAAAGGCACTGTCTTCTCTAAAAAGCAAATGGCGAAAATGAGAGAGTATTTGCTCTCTGGTTCATTTTCATTTTTGGCCGAATTGGCCTTGCATTTTCTTTTGGCCGAGAGGCTGTTTTGGAAACAAAGACTAAAAGTAAATGGCCGATTGCTACCCCTCTTGTTGATAAATAAAATCCCCACATGACGAAATCGTCTTAAGACGAAAGGGAGCGCGAAAGGAAGAAGGATGACGAAGCGAAGAGCGATAAAGGACTTAGGACGATCGAGCGAATAGTCAGGACGAAGACGTGTGATGCGGTTATCCCCACGATCATAACGGTTGGGCGGATCTCCCTCCACAATCAGGCAGTTGGGGTACGTGGCTCAACAGTTACCAACACGCCTCAAGAATCGCCGAGAAACACTGGAACTGCCCTAAGCAGTTAAGAAGCGACACTATAAAAATTCGCTTACACCAGGAGAAAAAGAGGACAGAAAAAATGAAGACTCATTCGAGCATATTTTATCTTTTTATTTCTTAGCTTATACCCTAGGACTGTAACTTGTGTGCTTGTGCCCCTTGGAGGCTTATTCACTCGATTCAATACACCAACTGCTGGGACTTTGTCTCAGGAGGTTTGAACCTTACACGCTTTTTTTTCCTGCACCCGTAAAACCTGCGCAAACAGTTT